>NC_051173.1:44196195-44483284 GCF_013339725.1 Rhipicephalus microplus
TCACCGATCGTCGTCGAGCAGTCCCCGCTGGCGCCGAGTCGCGATCCGGTCGGTTGTTCGGCGGCTTTCCTCTTCGCGGCGGTTAGGCCTAGCTGACCATGCCGCTCTTGCGAGCAGAATCCGCACTTATATCCGCGGTCGAGGTGTCCATGGCTTGGGATTCTTCGTAGAGTTGGTCGTTCTGTGGGTGAGCAGCCGAGTACCTTAGCCACTAGACCACCGCGGCGGGGCTTTCGGCTGCGTATAAAAGGGAGTTTCAAGGCTCTCAAATTAAGCACAAAAACTTCCGCTGCGCTCCATTCAAGTCCCGAATCGAATTAAACAAAAACACCAACGTTACCTTCTAAGTTCCCTGTTTGGCCCCATTTACTTTCGTAAACAAACCTTGTTAAGCCTTCTTACATCACAAACTGGCCGTGTATCTCAAAACCAGAGCTATTTCATCGGCAATAAACAATTAGCGAAGCTTCATTTCTCAATTTTAAATCAAATACGAGATATTTTTGTCTATTAATGAGTTTAATAAAGCAGGTTGACCGCTAGAAAGATTCGAAGTGGATGGCTCTCACTTCAGCATGGTGCCCAAACGATTAAAAAAAAAAAACTCTTCACAGACCCCACAAAAAAAACCGCAAACAAGAGGGCTAGAGAAAACCTAATTTCAATGGGTGCTTCACTCATTACCTTTGGGATGAACGCTGGAACACGATTCAAATATCCCTAAAAGGCTGAAACCTGTTTACAGCGTGTTGCCGCTCTTCCCGCGTCGTGCCTGCGCCAGCCCTGACTACGCTTGGCATGGTTTCGATGCATCGTCCCGGTGAGGCAGTAATATAAAGCTACGCTCTCGCCTTTTCAAGGAAAAACGTTGTAATGCTCTAATTTTCAAATTTAGCGCGCTTTCTTAGCCGAAAAAAAACGATAACCTTATTGGTACGTCTGAAAATAGCACTATTAAGTGTCGTTGGAGCATGATCACACATACCTTGGTAAATGATTAGGTGAGTACTTGTGCTTTTAGAAATATAATTTGGACTAATTACATCAACGTAAAATGCGAACTAATAGAAGTGTTCACTACATTAGACAGTATAAATACTCAGAAGATTTGCTTCGCGTAACAAAGTTTTGATCTTTATTGAATTGCGCTGCGTGAAAATTGGTACTCTGTATTCATAAACAATAATGCTAAGGCATCTATTCTAGAAGGGTGTGGTCAAAAATTTAATTGAGTGACCAACATGGGCAATTAGGGTTTGTGAGAAAAAATATCTTTTGTATATGTATTGCAGCATTTATACCCTGACGCTGTGTACGGCCAATACGCTTTGTAACTTCTGCCAGTATGTCCAGGACTGTCACTATAGTCGGTGATAATATAAGTATAAAGATATTCTCCACCTACGAGGCCACATTAGACTTATTTTTCATGCCTCTATGCTACAAAGAAAGTAGCTCCAAAACAATGACAATAATTTTGACGGATATAACCGTAATGTTGCAACACTTCATTTATACTAAAATGAAGAAACCGAAGCTGGACGAAACTTGTAGTATAGGCATGGAGCTCAGCGTCAGCATAGAAATTTATCTTTTGATTAACTGGCATCTCCTGCCGCACTTTTCTCGGAGTCCACGAAGAAGTAATGTGTAACTCTCGAAGGCGTAGTGTCTGCGTGGTGCCCATTGTGGTACCAACACAAGCAATGCCACATTTACCCTACAGTTTTAAATAAAATAATTTTTTTGCGGTTTCACAAAACAAAACAGGGTCATTATTCATGTTTCAAAAAGTCATTTGTTTTTGTTTTTGTTTTACAAAACTTTTGCTACTAGTTTTTTGTTTTTTTTCTCTATGCTGTAACTATGGCAACAATGTCTGAAAGCGAAGAATGACCAAGTTATCTGAGAGGGCATGACTGCGTGAACTTTGATTCTTGTGCCGCTCTAAATTCAGAATGTGTGTCTCACGTAGCCGTGCAGGTCGTCGTGTTTGGGGTAATCGACAATTCGCACTCTTGTTTCCATGCTATAAACGCGCGTTACGATCAATGCGTTGATGCTTAGTGGAGTTTTGTGGTTCAAGGGCCATAGGTGGCCAAAGAGCGCCATGTATTTGATGCAATGTAAGCAATGACCATTGCTTGCGATGAGAGGGTGCGCTACGGCTGTATAAAGGCCGAACATCACGTGCTGTAGAAAAGCATAAAATGTGTGTACAAAGTATAAAATTATGAGAGTAATACGTGATTCAGTGTATGGGTGTAAATGTATTAAAAGTGACCATGGTATCTACAAGTGAGCGATTGTAAAACAGCAGGGATGCCTCCTCAGTCCCATTGAAAACCGAATGGTGAGAGGCAGGTGCGTCTCAGAGTCGCTACTGCAGCAACAATTTCTGCGGAGAGGTTAAGCTACGGCTTTTCCTTGTATATGATGCTGAAGCTTTGAGTTTGATCTAAAAACGCGAACAATTACTGATATTTAAAAAGGTGGTTCTTTGCCATTGAACATTCCAGGATGAAGTGGAACGTATTCACGGTACGCTAATAGAAATTTATTTATTTTAATAGTGTAAATCACTGCGCTAAATGAGCATGTGGTTGACAATGAGTGATCCACTGAATCTATCGCACAAAGGTGTATCCCCTCTGCGAAAAAGTATGATTGTGTCCTAGCTTTCTTTTAGGATATGGTTTAGGTCAAGAGCAGGGATAGCTACAAACAGCGCTTTCATAGACAGATGCGAATAGCTGGTCCGCCATCATGTTATTTTGGATCTCATGGTGTCCTGGCACCCAGCACACAACAACATGCTGTTAACACTTGTACACTGTGCATACTAGTGAACAAAGTGAGACAAAGGCGGGGTTTTTTGTGTTTTTAAGAGTTTTCAGAGATTTTACGACGCTTGTGGAATCACCTTTTGTAGATATAATTCTTTGATGTGTTTAACGCCGCAAGTATCGCAAAAGCTTCTGCTGTGAAGATGCTTGTGTCAGGATGCAGAGCGCCGGGATTAAAAAAGGATGAACCAATCACTGCGTACGACACAGAAATGTAAGACTTTGAGGAATCAGTAGAGAATTCAAGACAAGTGTATTTAGGTTGCAGTTCCATGAAATATGCGTGGATGTGTACAATAGGCGCGTGCTTTGTAACCTCTCCAACATATCGCAGTCTATCGACTGCCTCTGCCACGGTGGCAGGTGTGCTGCAGGAGCATCAAAAGGTGTTTAAGTGGCACACCTGTTTCCTAAGTGAGGCCCCTCACTCAAAGTGTCGCAACGAAGGCCGACTGCAAAACAGTGCAGAACTCATCATATTATTAATACACGAATGTGTAGGATGTTCTTTGCCTGCATTCACTTTCAAATAATACAGCAAGGGCATGTAAGATCTATGAAGTTGCAACGACCACTCGTTCAATTCTACATACAGGGTCTGTACAGGACAAGTGCGAAAAGCACCCGTAGAGAGCCGGATGCCTAAATGATGGCACGAATCAAGCACTTTCAAAGCGCTTGGTGCGGCAGATCAATAGACAATCGCCCCATCATTAAAGCGCATGCATATTAGGCTTTTATAAAGATTGATGAGACATTTTCTATCACTGCCGCAGATGTTGGCGACAAGACCTTCAGTACATTCATTGCTTTCAAGCATTTGTTTTAGAGATTTTTATGTGGCGTACGAATGTCAATTTCATGTCTAAAATTATGCCTAAAATTTTGTGTTCAGTTTTCGCAGCTAGCTACTGGCCGTGTAGGTGAATAGTCGGATCGGATGGAGACCTCTCTTTCATAAAAATAAAACGCATATGCTTTTTTGTGGGTTAAGTGTCAACCCATTCTCGTCTGCCCATTTATTAACCCTTATCAAACCAAGTTGGAGCTGCCGTTCGCACATTCTAAAATTGCATGATTTAAAATCGATCCGAACATCCTCAAAATATGTAATAAAAGATAATGCGTGGAATATGGGAATTTAAGGTGATTATTTTTACAAAAAAAAGTGTGCAGCTGAAGACACAACCTGGTGGAACTCCATTGTTTTGGACAAATATTCGTGACATACCCACACGGACACGAAAAGTGTGGTTGGACAAGTAATTTTCGATTATGGTCAGCATGTTACCTCATTATGGTCAGCAAGTATGCCAAAGTTCTATGTAGTGTCATAAGCCTTTTTATATCGTGAAACAACGAAAGAAATTGATTCTAAACGAAAGCATCACGAATTTGCGCCTCGATTCACTACTCCAAGTGTAGATCCACTACTGACAAGATGTCGGTAGTGGACCTACACTGATGAAAGGCCAGTAGCTTGTAATGGACGATAGATTCTTGCCTTGTTTTAAATCGAAATAATAATGGCCTCTTTCCAGATAGAAGTTATCTCGCCGAACAATCAAACGGTGCAATGCAAGGAAAGAAGAGCGTTTTGTGTTTCAGAGGACGATTGTTTTATCGCTTCATATACTACTCGGTTCGAACCTGGGGCGAATTTATTGCAACAGTTTAGCGATGCTTGTAGCTCAGCTAAGACTAAAGGTTCATTCTATGGTTCGGGCTTAGTAGGTTTGCGTTCGAGTTTCTGTTTTTCGATTATTGTTTTGTATCACTGAAACAATGTGATATACTGCGACGAGCTGGAGACAAGTTTAAAGTGGCCCCGAGATAGTTCGCCTGGTCCTCCAAGCTGTCGCCTTGTGTGTTCACAGAGGAAGTGGATGAGATTGCCGCCTACTACCATACCTAGCATGTTTCAGACTCTCGCCTCTGTGTATTTGAATCGATTCCAGATAAAATTTTATGGCAGCTTTCTTTCTCGCCTGTTTACGTGTTTTCCTGCCTTAGAATTTTACGATGTTGAAATTGTCAAGGTTCTTAGCTGTCGATGAATCTCTGAGCAACTTCTATGCCTTATCCTTTTTTTGTGCATTAGACACCCATATTCAATAAGAAACGTAGTGTGTTGCCAGGTACCGTTTGTGGGATGCAATATTGGCAGCATCAATTAGAAAAGCTTTGAAGAATTCAACAGCTGCATTTACGCTTAGGTCAAATAAATTTACCTAACTTAAGCGACTCTCGCGTTTCGAAACCTTTACCCGACGGCCTTGTCAATCTGCCATCTCGGAGCCTGTGGAGGGCATGCATTATCTATTGATGTGCTCAGAATTGTTTGGAGATGGTCACTTCCGTAAGAAATATATTAACCTTCCATTTGAGTGGAGGTAGAGGTGATGGGGATCTATCTAAGATCTAACTATGGCCGAGCAGGTGTTGTTGGCGAAGCTGTAATATGTTGGTTGCTTCTGATTTAAGAGACAAGCGCCAGATGAGAAAAGGAACTGTTCGAATAGATGACTCGTGCATCGCAGCGAGAATCACGCCATAAACTACTGTGTGTATTAAAGTCCCCAAGAACCAAATAAGGTAGTGGGAGTTCATCGAATAAAGCCTAGAATTCTTGTTTATGAAGCTGGTGATGCGGGGTATGTAAATAGAGCAAATGGTGACCAGTTTAGTGAAGTTGACGGCTCGAATAACCACTACCTCGAGAGATGTTTGAAGGGGTAAGTGTGGGCATGCAATTTCTTGACTGACTATACTAGCTGCGCCAACAGATGACGCCACAGCATCCTCCCGGTCCTTTTAGGAATATAACATGGTGGCGTAGAAAGTTCGTGTTCTTGGATTTTAAACGTGTTTCTTGCACACACAGCACTTTTGGCGAATGTTCGTGTTGAAGTTCCTGGATGCAGTCCTTTGATGTTCCACTGTGATAATTATGTCTCCATTTTGTGTGCAAAGTAATGCTGTGTGTACTGCAAGAACAGTTACTTCAATTTCGGGAGTTCTTTCCGGGCCCCGTTAAAGGGATTTTAGTTTCTTTTTTTGTTGTTGTTGCGCTCCAACGAGCTACGCCGGTCCTTCGGCGCTTGAAGGCTCTTGCCGTTTTTGTTGTGTCCATCACCTCGGCAGAGGCACTGGATGCCCACTCGTGAGTAACGAGTGCGGGTGTTGGACTTTCGGGACCTTCCGCCTGAGCAAAAGGCACGAGGAATGCAGCTCCTGCGGTCTGCATGCTTTATAATGGCGGAGCAGCATTGGCTGCGGCTTCCGCTGAGGAGGCGGAAAGTGCTGCCGCCCGTCCACTGTATGTGGCACGTGCGGGCGCCGCAAACTTCTGTGGCACAGCCCCCTTGCGCGCCACGTCCCTGAATGAAGGACCCTGACTAAAAGAAAGGCGTTTTCGCGCCTCCTTGATTGAAACGTTCTCCGTCACCTTCAGAGTGACAACTTATTTTTCCTTTTTTCATGTGCGACCGGCCCGGGAATACGCTGGATGTCCACCGTCGGAATTCGCGTAGTGCGCAGCTTCCTCACAGTTGTCGGCAGGTTGATCATTTGAACTACACTTGGCACAGTTTGACGGCCGCGGCAACTATGCGAGTCGTGACCGAAACGCTGGCACTTAGAGCAACGCCATGGGTTGGGGGTGTAGGCTCGCACATTCAACTTCAAGTAGCCCGTTTCGAAATGTTCAGAATTGATACTCGTGCAAAATGTCACAATGAGGTGTTTTGTTGGACTTCAATGTTATCACGCCTAATATTTGTTCTTTGTACTTGTGTCACCAGCTGGTCCTTTCAACCCTCGAGGAACTAGCTCACTTTCAGTCAGGCTGAGCAAGCCTTGATCAGACACAACGCCTCGGCAACTGTGGAGGTAGCGTTGTGGTGTAATTGAGATAAGAGTGTTTCCAAATCATTCCAGTTTTGAGAGGTTTTCATACTGAGCCTGACATTTTGCTTTGAGGAGGAGATCCCCACTGACCATTCTTGCAGCGTGATAATCTGGATCAAGTGTAGTGGTTAGGCATTAAAAGACAAGAAAAGGTGAGATTGTTCTGGCGTTCTTTTTGGTAATTTCACAGTGAATCACGCGGTAGCGGGAGAAAGTTTCTTTCAGTCTTTTAAATTAGTTGAACATGTCTTCGGTGCAAGAGGACGATCATGCAGCGGAGGGAAAGACGTAGAAGCCATAAATTGTTGTAATTTTGGCAGCCATGCCAGCCGCCTACCATGGAGTCAAACACGGGGACGTGACAGGTCTTAAAACTGTATGAGGCATGCCAACTTCAACTGTACACAGCCACTATAACCCAATATAATGTGCCCGATTAAGACAGAGCACATACACAAGATTAACCCTTGCCGTCAGGAAAAATTGAAAGTATGCACAAGGGAGAAGTAGATAGGACAGATAAAAAAGTGAAAAATAAAGGCGAAAGTGTAGGGGAGAGTGATAGGAAAAGGCGACTGCCGATTTGCTCTGGGTGGGTCAGCCCAGGGGTGCCCTCTACGTGAATCTGGCGCCAAAGGTGGTGTGTTGCTTCAGTCAGCGGGCCTTAAAGGTCCCAGCATCCGGTGTTGGCTCAACCCCCAGGATTCCCTTTTTCCCGGACATGGCTACGCTACACACGGCTAAACGTGAGAAAGAGTGTCGACCCTCCCCCCCCCCTTCCGTTGGCTCGGGTCCAAGGTGTTGCCACACACCAAACTCCTTCTTGCGCAGACGCCCCTGCAGGGGCGCACAATGCGTTGAACAGGAGCGTAATTACGTACGTGGTCGTTACGTTCGTGCCAAGGCGTTATACGCTGCGAAAGTCACAGGAACGAATGGCAGTACGTCGATTTTTTTTCTTGATCCGACAACTTGCACAGGTCTTCACATCACCCGTCAAAGCTCCTGACTTTTCTAACCTTTTCAAATAGAGACCAATTTTCGACTGAGCAGTTGCCACTCTCATCTATGCATGTGTTTCTGCGAACGTGTTGCGCCAGAGGGTTTTTTTCTTTCCAGTGAATGTCAGTGAATTGTGCGCCAGACTTCGCTTTCACAAGGAAGTGCAATGCATCATTCATGTTTTGTTATGCTCTACAGTAATGTGGTATAAACAAACTATCACTATGTAATACATACAAGCGATATGCGAAAAAAGCAGACAAAGGCAAGAATTTTATTAATCAGATAATGTTAATTGTTACAGAGCCTTAAAAACAACATTTTTTTTCGCTGAATAACACTTTTACGAGCATCCTTTCAGTAACAAACACGATCTATGCAATCGATCGTGATTGATCGTAATCGCTTCAATGATAAGAATTTATGCAGAGAGATTACGTAGAACGCATGATTTCTTGGTCTGAAAAACATCGTAGTGCGTTCATGCATCGAGCGTGCGACAAGCTTACGAAACGGACACTTCAGCTTGGCACATAGTTTGGCGCTGGTGGAAATCGATTCCATTAAGATGGCACAGCTGCGCCATTAGACACACGTAATATAATCACACACAGACACCAAATGACCGTAATTAGCTTCATAATGTACACACCACTGGAAACTCTTCGCACCTGGTTTACTTACCTTCGTTCTATGTCGCGCCAGCAGGTTCCGTTGGTCGTCTTTTTCTCACGCCTCGTTCGCACGCACACCACTCATGTAGGCGCACCGCACAGCACATATTATAAAAGACCACCAAGATTCCCACGTTGCGACACTCAAGTAACACGCACGCACAAACACAAATGTTCACATTTATAAAATACAGACGGACAGATTGAAACTTCACCTTACTGAACACTATTGACCTTGACGACAATCGCCGATAGAGGTCACCCTCAGGCGACGTGCTATGTCGCTGGCTGGGTGCACCCGAGCCACGCAGGCAGTATACGCCGTCTAGCTGCATCAAGCTGCTGAAACGACGGAAAGCGGTAAACCTGTGCCGGGTCTGTGCACTTCAAACAAAGTGAAATTAAAAACGTCTGCATCGAATGATTGCCGGTGAAAAATTATTGAAAATTTCAGTGGCTAATAGTCAGAAATAGCTTTTTCTTGACGACGAAAACTCCGCAGGAAAACCAAATGGACGCCTGCTGGTTTCGGTGCAACGGCACATCACCTCTCGTCGCGAAAGATGCCATGTTAACATTTTCATTGATTTAACAGAACCATGACGTCATAGTAAAGATGTGCTCCAGTTAGACGCGCCTAATACAACTGGACAGTGGTACGCATTGCTTTTTATTTTTAGCTTGTCAGAACTGTAGTAATTGCAGGAATATTTGAGATAAAATATACATTTGATCTCGTAGTAAAAGACTACGCATATGACTCAAAGTAGTCTCTAAAGATCATCCGGAACTTCTATCATATCGCTAACGTATATTTGTAAGAAAGAAGTACACAATGAACCTTGTAAAATATTTAATACTGAGATTTCGTAGCTATTAAGTTTCGAATAAACGTCTACTGGTGCATTGGTGTCATGTCACCGAACCGTTAAGACGCTCTGAAAAAATAGAACATCGTATAATATATATTGGATGCATCACGACGTAGCTTTTTTGAAACAGACCTCAATCGACAATAAAGGTTTATCGGTGTAATATCTATTGCACTTGAGCATTAAAGCTCACATAGCGCAACGAGGCTGCCCATATTTACTCATAATTGAATGTTGAAGCCGTGTAAATGCAGCCAGACTCGGATACACCACGTAATAATAATACCGACAACAACAACTACAAAAACAACAACAACAACGACAAAAATAGTAATAATTATAATAATAATAATCATAATAATAATAAAGATAATAATAATAATAATACCCTGAAGGAATTCGACCTTCTTGAAAGGAGAACTAATATATAGAAGCCGAAAGGCGTAATAGTTATAAGTTGTATACCACGTGTGGGCTGTCTGCCCGTATGCCTATGACTGTTCCTTTCATAAAGCGGGAATGTCGAAACAGTGAAGCGCTGCGAATGACATAATGTCACTTGGTCGCAACGGTGAAAAATGCGGTGGTTGCACTATAAATGCCGCAACTTTTTATTTGGGTAATTTGCCCCCGAATATAACGAAATGTGAAACTGCAAGTAATGCGCCCTGCATACTGATAGCAGTGAACACAGTGTAGCCCATTCATAACCTGATCATCAACGGTGCATTTTCTCTTCCATGAAGCACTCATTAAACCTGATAGCATTTTCGCTAATGCTTGCGCAAGCTCTAGAAGAATCAGGGGAACGTAACGCTCCGCATTTGGGAGTTGAACGCGACACCGATATGCTGTTTCTAGTGCGTACTTCAAACACTCAGGGCATGAAACCTTTTCTAACTTGCGATGCACCGCACTACGTGGCTCTAAGGGAATAGACGCAGCGGCGGATGGCCTTCTGTAGTGGGTGACCGGCTTTAAACAACGAAGTCATGAGGATATTCACATGTTCTGACGCCTGCTGGCAATGGGCGCTTGTACCACGCATTATTTCTCCAATATTTGATTTGACATTGTGAAGCATGTATACACGACGCGTTTGTTTATGAATCATGAAAGTTTCACTGCATTTATAAGCAGAAAACGTTGTTTTTACTGTGTTCACAAGCAGACGTGTAGGCATCTGCTAGAGAATCCGCTTACCACGCAAACGACTCGAGTTCACTACCCACTCGGTCCCAAACTATTCTGATTCAGCCCGCACTCTTTCGCATGGCTTTTATTGATTCGTTTTTTTGGCATGGTTCTCGATTTTTCGGTCACGCATAAGACCATCAACTTTCGCTCACAACCAACGACGTCGGCACTGACGTTAACGCGGGAACCTCTGCAAAACGACCTCTATAACGCTACCGCGTTAATATACTGAATTTTTCGCGTTCTGCGCGTAGTTTGACTCTACGGGGGCCCATCGAGTAGAGAACTACAGCTGAATGTGCGCTTGTCATATCCGGAAACCAAGAGGCGCCAACGTATACAACCTCATTACTGCTACCATACTTTGTTTGAAGGCAGCCAGCTAGGTGGTTCTGTTGCCCGATGTGGTGCTTGAAGGTGCATATTCTTGGTAAGGGGTGCAATAATAAGGCGGTTGCGGACCGAGCAGAAACTTTCACCTTTTCTTCCTGCTGAGTGTGGTACCTAATGCAAAGCGAATCGAGGATATGTCGACCAGTCTTTGACTTGGATAAGTGCTCATATTGCACAACGTCGTGGGCCTCTACTAACCCATCGAGTGGGTGGAAAAGTCCGAGCTCTAGAACGTTTCGATACACCCATTGACTGTAACTCTGACCGCTCGCTTGAAAGCCGTTCGTGTAACGCATTCTATAGACGAGAGCATGCCTATCTTGCAACCAGGCCTCTTCGGCGTTATACTCTCGCTCCCAGAGATGCCATGATTTGTTTTTAACTGCTAAGGCGTGCCTTGCTAGCATGACAAGCATGTGGCTTTGGGACTTTAAAATGCAAAAAAGCGCCTGTGCACGCTGTGGCCGCTGATAAGACGTCATCTAGGACTTCTAGGTACCCCGGTGCTGTCATCGGATGCGCAACAAGCAGCGCAAGAGGAAGAGATTGATGAGCACTGTGTGTGAAGTTCACAGCACATCGTGGAAATGTGGCCGGTGCGGTGTTTTCACCTTTCGCCGATTTCCATCCGCAACAATAAGCGCTGAGCTTCGTCGCTAATGAATAAATTCCGCGAACAAAAAAGACTATACGAGCCTAGTTGATCTGCAAGAGTAAGAACACTTACTGCGTGAGTTCAAGCGTGACGCCAACTACCGGGCTTACGAAAAGTCATCAAGGCACCACTGCACCGCCTTCGGATGCGAAAAAAAAAACCAGCGCAAGAGTAAAATATTACTCAGCGCAGTGTGTGAAGATCACAACATGATGCGGAAATTGTGCCGATGTTGTGTTTTCCGATTTCAGAGATTTCCATCCTTTACTAAAAACGCCGAGCTCTGCTGCCAGTGGATAAATCGCAGTCGGCAGGAAAAACTACGAGCCCAGTTAATTTGCACGTGTAAGTATACCTAATCCGTTTACTCAAACTCAACACAGGGTGTTCCGCTTTACAGCAGTGGTTTGCGTGCAGTGGTTGTAGTATGCAGCACCAAATCATTGCCGCATTCTTTCGCAGGCCGCAAGCCAATAATAGGATATATTACGACTCACGCGAGGATGCAAGCACCATGGTCGTTTAGTACAACCGTGACAGCTTACTCTCACTATACAAAAAGACGGGACTGGAGTGGAAAGCATGCTTTCCGACTCAGTCGAACTGCAACATGCTTTGACTGCCTCTAGGCGAATGTGTGCTTTCATCGCGTGTTACCGTAGCCTTTGAGAATCTTGTTCTGGTTGGCTCTTTTGCACCACGTGTGTGTTTCGAATCATTAGCATGACTGGCGAATGATAAACACATGCAGTGCATGAGCACAAGTTGGAGCGAGATTCAAGGGCTAGGTTTACGCCGACTCACAGCACACATTCTGCCTTGCCACAGCTAAGGCACGCCTTAGTGCGAGTGAATCAAAATGAACGCTTTCCGCTGTTCACGTTTCTTTCGATTGCCATAGTAAGTACCTGATGAAGTTGCTCTCTTGTCTACAATTCACGTGCTGTAGACATTCCGCACTGTCGAGGAAGGTCTATTCTACGTATACCACGAAATCAGAACGAAATTCCAGGAAAGGAACAGCGCAAGCAAGACATCCTTACAGCCGCACTAGTGTTGTTAATGTTTTTTTTTTGATGTCGGGAGCGTCTGCTCACGTGGAAGTGCAGGGTGTTGCTTTGCCGCGCTTGCAACATATCGCGCGACGCACTTTTAAACATGACAGCACGCACTGAGCTCGCTGTGTTCTGGGGTATTGTGTGTGTGTTCTTTTCTTCTGACCCTATCCAGTGAACGGGACACTAAAGAGGTAACAATGGCTTGGTTGAGATTGAGAATCTGAACTTTGAAAACTCTCATGCTATATGCTTCACAATCATAAGTTTATTATTAGGGGAAAAATTGGGCCTGAAGTTCTATTTTTAAATTTTGCAGGGAATTCGCACGCGTGACAGGATATTTTCAAACGTACTTTCAATATTTTCGTGGCATGGGATTGATGAAAGCTTTTGAAACTTCTTATAATAAGTCTACAGCAGCCACAATTTCAATTGACTTCATTTTCATTAATGGAAAGATAGAACTCAGTAGATGCCGTTAAAAGTTTCTTAATTTGCGTTCTTTGGGGCGAGAATCTGAAGGTGGCGCCGCGACGCGCGTATTGTTTTTGCGCGCTTATTAGCTTGCTGGGTGTAGAGTCACGGTTAAAGTGGTAAGTATCGGGTAAGTGGTGTGTTTGGGGTTGTGAAGTTGTACTTTACCATTTCGTGAAAAGTCGTTTGGTTCTTTAGTGTCCCTTTGTAGCAGAGAACAATCTACGCTATACCGCTTATCACGTACTCCTACAGGAAACGGATGGTGCAACAATCGCGCATACCTCTACGTTTCATCTTATATGATTCAAAAGTCGCATTGCGTTTTCTACCGAGTGACGGAGCCTTCGCACCGTCTCATCATTATGGCCGAGTGCCTGTAGGTGTAACTTGAAAGACTGATTATTTCAACGCCCGATATGGAAGTACGATTGGCCAACAGAGCTTGTATTTTGAAACATTCCCTTTGCCCGTCAACGGGGTTTCGCGATCTCTATTTCCGAGTTTGAACAGTAAAAAATTCTAGATTTGGCTGCTGAACAATCGATGCCCGTTAATGTCAAGTACTTCTGGACTTCATCCACTGCTGCCTGTAGGGTTCACTACAGCGGCCCGTCACAAATTCCACGGGAGCCAAGAGGTTCACGTCATCCACGTAGATACTGTGATACAATGCTTGTATGTCTATTACACTTCGCGGCAGCACCAATGGAACTGGAAGAGTAATAGCGAAACTACGGCGCCTTCGGGTGTGCTCATCGAACCCTCCACAAGCTTTCGCGATTGTGTGTCGTGGACAATGATACCTTCACCAGACTCGAATTTTTTTAACTTGATTTAGGTTTTGTCACACGCGCAATGCCAATGCTAAAGGCATAAAATGCTCGCTTAAAGAGTCTAGGAATGTGTACCTGTGATTAGCCACTTAGTACAAATTGAAGGGATGACATCGGACCGTTTATTATTATGCTTCGTATTGGAGAAGCGTGACTGCGAAACTGAGTAAACGACACTACGTGTGCCTTCCTGGTTTGCTTTTGTTGAAAGTGTTACATAACAGTCAACTACCTCGTTGTATCAATGAAGATTTCAAGATTTGATTTTGTCACTGCACTACACTATTCTTCAGATCGTTTTCTTTCTGTGCCAGAAGCGCAAACAGCGTGGTCCTGTTCTTAGTAAAATCATACTGGCTTCTACTAATCTCCATATTGCTGTTATGAACGAACCACGAACTCGTATTGCCAGTCCGATATTTCCGGTGCATCATCTGGCCGTTATAAGTATCAGTAGCTTCACTATTATTCGTTGAAGGGACAACGGAATATTTCATTTCATTGAAAAAAAAATCTGTTGTCCGAACACTGCGAAAGAATGTGTGAGTCGCCGGCCGGAAGTGCATGACTTATCGTTGCTGATGCATAACATTCCGCAAACTTTTCTGATACAGACGCCCCTAGCAGTGCTTTTGGATTGTAAACAAACCGCTTCCATGATGACTCTGAAGCATGCTCTTTTCAGTGCTGTAGAAGATGATATCCTCTTTCCCCCACATCATAGACTGTTGTATCATCGTTAATACTGGTGACATCGTTTGAAAATGATGTCCTTTTCGTCACTTTGCAGTCGTAACACTGCCACTTTAGGAATAATTCAACTCTTAGTTGTGCAATGATGAACATTAAAATGTAAGTATCGGGTAAATACAGTCTGTTTAGGCCACCTTGCTGTCAGTTAATCTACAACCTTGTTACAAAATATACAGGCATGTAGAAACACATGGTGTGGTAAAATTCTGGCACGACCCTAATTTACAGGCCACTTACATGGTTCAAGCGTATGATGGTGCAGTTTGTACTAAAATATACAATGTTAGACTGCGTGTCTCGCTTTGCATGAGGTATTTTTTTGGGTACAGGATCGAAGCTTGTTGACACCGTCCAGAAATCAGGTGAGTTGCGAATAAATGCTGTAACATTCTGGCCCGCTTTAATTTCGGGTACATTGGCGTATTCGATATCACTGGTATTACTTTCAATTCCAATGCTGATTCTGCAAATAGAACACAATACAGTGCCTTCATGGTTACATAGAAGTTATGTAAGCCCACAAAGTATAAAGTGTGGGGGTGTGTGCACGAGTACTAAATTACACGTATCTTTTGAAGCAACGTTTTTTGTATTTTTGCCTACAGTACCTCTTAACAATAATGTATCTCTTCACAAGTTAAATTCAGAATCTGTATTCTCCTGCATTGTAGATTAAAAAACAACTTAGTGTTGTCTCGTGTGGAAAAAGAACAATAAAGTAACAATCTTTGTAGATTTGTGAATGTAATTTACAAAAGAAAATGCGTTTGCGCCATTAACTGCCGCCATGTTTGGAGTCATCCTCGTTATTTACGCTGGTATATGTACAAAAATAATCACATTTCGCTAGAGTGCCCAGTCGGCCACTTCAGCTGTGTTTTTCTGCCGAACCATACAAAGAGTGATGCCGCAATAATACCTGGTGTAGTCACGCTGCATGCCACGTTCGTGTGCTATACTGCTATCGTTATTAAAAGCTAGTAGCTAACGTGAGGTAGCAGAAGCGGACAATGACAGCGTCCACAGTTCCACTGCTGTAGATAGGTGCGATTTCGTCAGTACATGGCTCTGTAGCAATACTATTTTGGAAATTGCGCAAGCTGTCCAGATAGAGATAGATCCCTCTTAAATACGCACGCTTGCTTTCTGAAGCCACTAATTCCTAGCATGGCATAACTTTGCGGGCTGTCGTCTATCGCTGTTTCTATGACTGTTGCTTGACATTACGACTGCTTATAGCAGGTAGATTCTAGTTGCTCTTGCACTTAGACTGAGTCGGGAATACCAGGTGATCAATTGTGAAGCAAACATTTTCGTATATTCTGAGGTGGTTATGTAGCTCATTACCTACATCAAAAGCGTGGGTTGATGTGGTGTTAATCGTACTTTAGCACACTGTTCGAAGGAAGAATGTGAGTACTGTCGGTGTATAGTGGAGACTAGGCATTGTAGGCTGGTTTTCATCTAGAATAAAGTTATTCTTTCAAGAAAGGTACGCCACATCAAATAGAGTCACAAGGATGTGGGTTCTGACTTGCGCTTTACAAATGACATTATTTTTCATTTTAATGCTGTTTTAACTCATGCATGACCCTTATTTCCGTTGAAAACATAGTGGAGAGGCACCATTCATCCTTCCTTATTGAAAATTCTCTGCTGGTAGATGCTGGAGTTGTTGGTAGATATGATGGAAAGAATAGTGGATGTGGTGGAAATAATAGTGAATATCCTGGCAGCTGTAGTGGCCATTTTTGCTGATGATAAGAGTAGAAAAAAATTGTGGCAGATGGTGGAGGTGGTGAGGAGCTTCTTTTCGTGGTATTGGTTGTAGTGAGAAAGAATCAATGGAAGTGACAGCGGAAAGTGCTCGCTGATGGTGGTGACGCAAAACGTGCTTAGTAAATGGAGTCATGGGTTCCCACCATATATTGTAGTATGGGTGAAAGAATTTACAAGTGGAAGAAAATCTATTGTTTTCAAGCCGGTTTCTCTTCCTGTAAGCATAAGCAAACCAGAGGTGTACCTCAGGGGTTAGTACTTTGCCACGTGTAATTTAATATGTTGCTTCGTACCAACCCCATTCATTCAGGTGTGAAAACATATGTTTATGCCGACGACATTGCTTTCTTGGAAATGGCAAATGACATCGAGTGTTTTTAAATGTCTTGCAAGCATATCTAAATAAACTCGACATATGCTGGATGGTGAAATGTTGAAGCTGAATACTAATGCAAGTTTTATTCTCGTTTTTTCTGTTAAAGATCCTGTGCACGTGTCTATTATATTAGAGGCTGCAAGATATCCCACAAGTACAATCACTGAAATACTTAGAAGATATGTATAATGAACATCTCAATTGGCGCCCTCACACTGAATACTTCGCGACAAAGGCAGTACGCACCATGGGCGTATTGCGGAGGTTGAGCAGCTGTAGATAAGATATGAAAAAGAAAGCATTTTTGATGATATTTAAAATATATCTCCGACCTGTGTTAGAGCTTGGCTGCGTTCTTTTTTTCTGATGCGCCAGCCTACAAGCTTCTGCCACTCGTTCAATTGAAAAGAGATGCCTTATGACTCAGCATAGGACTTCCAAAGAATACTGCAAATGCAGTGTGATACTTTGATGCACAAATACCAACCCTTTTATGTCACTTTTATGTCACTTTAACAGTCCTACTATGCAGAATTGTTTTGGGATTATATAAAGTGACCTCTAACCCTGATGAAATAATTTTCTTTCTGATCCTGACCTATTTTTCCTCCGTGCATAGGCCCAGATTTCACAAACCACAAAAAAGTGGCAGATTACAGGTACAGTGGGAATCGAAGATATGCTAAGCACGAATTAGGGAGGTTGATAGGTCACTTTAAAATCAGCGAAACGTTACAAGGATGGAGGTAAATTATGCCGTACATGACTTCTATGTCAAGTTTATCATGTGTGAATGTTTTATTTACCTTCGTCATCTAATAAAGTCACCTGATACTAAATTAGGTATATATAGAACTAGCGCAACGGCCACGAGCGTGCTATGAGCCTAGCATGTAGTCATGTTTTACATGACATTCACATCAAGATAATCAAGTTTAGACGTGTCATTGACATTTGTCGTCCATTTACGTCACGTGTACCAAATTTAGTATATGTGTAACTAGTGAATTGGGCGTGAGAACGCTATGAGCGTAGCATGTAGTCATGTTTTTCATGATATCTATATCAAGATTATCAGGTTTATACCTGTCATTACCTTCGTCGTCTATTAACGTCCCGCAATACCAAATTTGGTATATGTGGAGCTAGCGAAACGGCCTGCGAGTCAATCATGAGCGTGGTATGTTGTCACGTTGTTACTTGACACACGTGTCCTGATTGTCACGTTTGCACCAGTCATATGCCTTCATTAGCCATTGACGTCATGTAACACAAAAATTGGTATATATGATCAAGACGTATTGAGGGGCTAGTTGGACCTGTTGAAGTGTTCCTTCTTTGTGATGTCTATTTTTTTAGTGAATGAATGAAGAGACTTTATTTTAAAGTCCGGCAGTTTTACCGGGCGATGTGGGAGTTACTTGGTAATTTTTAGATGCGGAGCATCTTATACTCGCGCCTTGTAGTGCGCCGTCCGCGCCGTCCGCACCGCTTCTCGAACATTCGACAGCTGACGCGCGCGCATGCGCCGTCGCGCCATCGCCCACTCTTCCACCATCTGTGCATCCCTTCCTCCTCTACACACCGCGCGCGCTTCACTCCTCCACCATCTGTGCACCCTTCCTCCTCTACACACCGCGTTCGACATCTACAATTCTCCTGATTCTCCAGTGGACGCGCATGTGGCGTCGCGCTTCGAGAACATTCAACAGCTGACAGTGCATGCGCCGTCGTGCTGTATATATACTCAAGGTCGGCGCTCGCTCGCTCTGTTGCCGCTCGTCGGTTGGTTTGTACGGCGCGTCGACGTCCAAGGTCGCGGTGAAATGAATTCCAACGAATCCACAACACAATGATCGACGTCCCTTCGACCAGCGCCGCCCTTTCGCATACGTGTGTACGTGTTCATTCATTTAACACCCCCTCCTACAACCACGTTAACCAATTTAGCCATCGACCCAAGTAAGTCGCAATTTAACACCCCATTTCACAACCACGTTAACCAATTTAGCCATCGACCCAAGTAAGTCGCACTTTAACACCCCGTTAACCAATTATATGGTCCGCATCCTCCTCAGTGTTCCCCCGAGGAAAGCTGCGGGCAATTTTTTTTTTCTTTTCGTAGATAGAAAGCAAGCGAAATAGCCAGGAGCGCACTATGAGCGCAGGATGTAGTCATGTTTTACATGACACGCAAGTCTTGATTATTATGTTTGGACAAGTAATTAACCTTCGTCGTCTATTCACGTCCCATGCCCCGCCGCGGTGGTCTAGTGGCTAAGGTACTCGGCTGCTGACCCGCAGGTCGCGGGTTCAAATCCCGGCTGCGGCGGCTGCATTTTCGATGGAGGCGGAAATGTTGAGGCCCGTGTGCTCAGATTTGGGTGCACGTTAAAGAACCCCAGGTGTTCAAAATTTCCGGAGCCCTCCACTACGGCGTCCTCTCATAATCATATGGTGGTTTGGGACGTTAAAAAACCCCACAAATCAATCAATTATTCACGGCCCATAATACCAAATTTGATATTTGTGAAGCTATCGAACGGCGGCGAGTGAGTCAGTGAAGGGCATAGTGTACCCCATGCAACGTGGACGCATGCCCACGCTAGAACTCATTGTCTGACGTCAGCGCGACCGGCGCGATCAGCGTCCATCGGCGCGACGTTAACGAGAGAGCACTGCATCAGCCTCTCTTTGTACAGACACACGCTGGGTGAGCTAAACGCGCATACGTCCAAAGCAACGCTGGCGTGGCATTGCCGCGTGACGCCATGAAATGAAAGCGGCACGCAAGCACGCCGGGTCACGTCGAAGTGTTTGACACCTTGATTGTGGCGTGTAATATGTTTCTTACATGACACGCATCGCATGATTATCATGTTTGCACCCGTCGCATATTTTCGTCATATATTCATGTCCTGCCAACCCAAATCGGGTGCATGTGCAGCTAGCAAAATGCCACTAGCGCATCATGAGCGCATCAAGGCTCATCCATACTGAAAATTTTTAAATCATCAGTTCTCTGTCATCTCCTAAGTACACAATTATCGGGCAATGGGGCACAAAGGGTTTGCACAATTATCTGGGCAATGGGGCACAAAGGTTTGCTATTAAACAAAATGGCTGATTCGCTTGGGAAGGCATCCCTTATGACACGTATCATTCTCATTTTCCCACCCACAGTACACATTACGTTGGTGCGATTTCACACGCCAAAAATCAAGCAAAATTTATCGAATCCTACACTAGCGACTTCTCCAGAAAACAATTACTTGTTATTTCCTGTCCAAGTGAACTGTCTAGTTCAAGGATGATGGAAATTGTCATCGACAAATTTTGTTGCCACGTTACGTGCCTCATATATTATAATTTACTTGCATAGATCCGGTTTTTTGAATTCCCCTATGTGAATTTACTGTATTAAAGAAAAACAGTTAGTTATTTTTATTATATATTAGCCATTTTCATTTATTTAAGAAAAACGTACTAACACCAACTCTTCAAAACTGGGCTTGCAATTATCAGAACCTGCTCTTCTTTCATTTGGAGCATCTGCACTGGGATACAGCCACAGGGATGTTTTATTCGCCGTTCAGGAATACATCACTGCGTCAAAATGATTTTTTTGCTAAATTGTCGGCTCACAACCTTTCTTTTGTTTTCTGCAAATTCGCAATTGGCACTTTAAATCATAAATAAATAACCAAAGTTTTTAGGAATGAAGCAATGCAGAAAGTATCGGGCAAATGCACCTTATAATTGGTCGATCCCCTCTTTTGGGTACGAGCCATGTGCAGAGGTAAACAAAGACAGCAAATGGCTTGGTGAACAAGCTGGAGGACGGTTTGCGTGATGAAAGCTCAGTGAATGATGGTGGCATGATGGAAAAGCACATGCCAGTACGTGACATTGCTTGCTTGTGATGTTTCACTCTGGAATGCGTGGGGAAATATTTTATGGTCGAATAAGTTCTTCCTTTTTAATCGTGCAGCGTCAAGAACGCCTCCAACTTGGTGAAAAGCGGAGTCGGGTCGTGAAAGTTTATATTTCATGCTCGTACACACATCAGTTTGACATGAGCGATGTGCTGCTTTGCTGTGATATAGAAAACTAAAGGTGTCGTGTCGTGCGTCGGACGCGACGCACGACACGGGGCCCGGCTCCCAAAGCGTGGGCTGGGAAGGAGGAGAAAGTGGTACGCACGAGATCCGGGCGGAAACTCTCTTTATGAAGACAAGCATGGCTCATATCAACGCCTCCTCTTGAAAGTTGCCTGGAGAATCGCTCGCGCTCCCAGCGGAGTTTGCCTGCCTTCAGTTTTAAACAAGCGCCGTGCGGTGACGCTTGCGACCGCCACTATCATCATGGCCGCGGACGGTACCAGCTAGGCTTTTTTCATCTGCGGCCCATAGGGACGCGTCAGTCGAAAGTTGTTCGAGACCTCTAACTGTACACCACTGTTTCGGAGGCTATGCAAAGTGTTGCGTTTTTGCACCGTTCGCCACAAGTGACGCTAGCGACCGAGAACATTCTAAAATGAAGGAGGGAAAGAGTGTGGCAGCTGTTTTTCTTCTCATGCGGCAGAGATCTGTTTAGAGGAGGCGTTGCTCTTGTATACCTATGTACAACGCCCTCTCTGGAGCCAGGAAACCGGTTCCGAAACCGTAACTGAAATCCCGAAACCATCCCCCCCCCCCCCCTCTGAAATGAACATGATGCAATGTCCTGCACGCAACCAGTGAGCAATATGGATAAAAATGTACGGCATACACAAAAAAGTTGAAAATTTCGAAACATAACGTGTGGTGCGCGTCCACTGGAGAATCAGGAGAATTGTAGATGTCGAACGCGGTGTGTAGAGGAGGAAGGGTGCACAGATGGTGTAGGAGTGAAGCGCGCGCGGTGTGTAGAGGAGGAAGGGATGCACAGATGGTGGAAGAGTGGGCGACCGCGCGACGGCGCATGCGCGCGCGTCAGCTGTCGAATGTTCGAGAAGCGGTGCGGACGGCGCGGACGGCGCAGACGGCGCACTACAAGGCGCGAGTATAAGATGCTTCTGCATCTAAAAAATGGCAGCATATATATATACGGAGTGATTGATGGAGAGTGGGGTGAAGCATCCGTCTTTCCATTCGTTCTTGCTTCTGTCCGTGCATGCGTCCGTCTGTGTTACCGTCCGTGCGTCAATCCGTTCGTCCGTGCGTGCGTCTGTTCATGTGTTCGCACGTCCATCTGTGCGTCCGTCCCTGCGTTCGTCCATGCATCCCCCTGCGTTTGTCATTGCATCCATTCGTCCGTGCAGCCATCCGTGCGCCCGTCCATGCATCTGTCTGTGTGTCCATTCCTCCATCTATTCGACTCTCCAAATACCACCATTTCACATATTTTCATCATATATTCCAATACAGAGGCACCACCATCCTGCGGACATTCCAAGGACTAAACGAGAGGTGGCACACGCACACTTTCTTACGGCTTGCGCTTCAAGTCACCTTTCCACTTTTACCCACCTCGAGTTGATGGTATATACTAGTTCACTGTATTCATGGCACTGCGGCCCAGCGCTCGCTAAACCTTTCTCAAACCAAGGAGGTTACGCCAACCTAGGATAACGTAGCAACCCTTCTTGTCAGCTAGTGCTCAATGTACATGCCAATGGCTGCTAATGGGGAATGAGAGACAGGAGAAATCGTCTCTTAGTTAACGCGCGCGCTGCGAATTTTTATTGTTCAACAACGCATAGGAGAATCTCCCACCGGCACCACCTTGCAGGTCAAAACGTAAAACTGGTTACACACCACGACTACGACAACTACGAGGGACGAATGGGTGCCACTTCAAGGAGCTCCGCCTCTAAAAATGCAAGGAACACGCCACACACAGCGCTATTATCCTGTCCCCTCACAGATGATGTCCGCATAGTCACTTTCTCGTCTGAGTCTACGGCGTTGACGCCTGTAGTGATGCCATTTCCACGACAGGCACTGTCACTGCCCACAGCTGTTTGGTGGTGCAAAAGAACCAGCCCATGGGCTCTCTTTCCAGTACACTTCCGGCACATTAGGGGCCGGAGCAAGCATGTGCTGAAGATCCGACAAAAGATGGTTCGGTGCCACCGGCAAGCAGGCGCCGTGGGCGTAACAGGAACGGGTACGGCCGGTTCAGACGCGACCGGCAGAAGCACCTCCGCCGCACGCAGAACTGGGAGCACCTCCGGAATCTTGGCCGGTGTGCTCGGCGAATGCATATCTGGTGTACCGAGAACAAAAACAGCATCGCGGAGATCACCACCAGCTGAAACAAGCACAGCCTGGACGGAAGCAGCAGCAGGCAAGACGGGAGCAGCAGATGCAACCGAAGGAAGGACAGCTAATGCAGGTCATATATGGTCCGCATCAGCAGACACAAACGGAACTGCCATCCTCGCCATAGAGAACCCCCAGTCGAAGCGTGTTGAGTGAGGTTATGCTCAACTGCAGGACAAAGGCCAGAAGCAGGCACCTCCGGATAACCGCGAGCTAGGGTGCAAGTGCTCACACTCTCAATCTGCTAGGGTTCGTCGCTGTACGTGAAGTTTAAGTATGGCCTGGTATATTTGGTAAGATTTCCGCAGAACTCGGAGAGCTGATGGCAAAACAGGGTTGGAAGCATTACGTTGTAGCAGCATTGTGGTCGAGGAGGATGAACGCCGCGGCGTTGATGCTCGCGTCGCGTAACCGAGTCGACTTGCAGAGCAGCCAGCTCATGCAACACGCGGTCGACGCGCTCCTTTTCCTTGGAATGTTCCAACACTGACTAAACTATGAAAGCGTCCCCCATCTGGATAAATGACCGAATCAGGTCGGGGTCACGCAGGCCGTGTCGAATGTGGGCCTGTATCAGTCTATCTGCAGCGGGGCCGAAATCGCACTTGTTGGCCAATCCCCGCAGAGCTACAATAAATTGGACGGCAGTCTCGTCAGGTTTTCATTTCTCAGCCTGAATCAAGCACGAACGCAGAAAGCATCTTCAAGAGGCGCGAAGTATGCGTCCAGGACGTCTAAGGCCTGCTTACGAGTCGCATGTTGCGCTATCTCCTGAAGCCCGGATGCCTCCAAGCAGCATTTGCTCGCCAGAAGCCTTGTAGTAAGCTGGCAATCCGTACACTCCAAGCGCGTTAAGCAGCAATGCCTTCTTCGCATCTGGCGTAGCGTCCGGGGTCGTCGCGTCGACGTACACTTTCAAGACGCAATGCCAAGTCTTTCAAGGAATCGGAGGCACGAAGGGGCATTGCAGGAATGGAGATGGGGAAATTGCGGGCAACATGCTGCTGCCGAGACAGACAGGATGCGGAGACAATAATAATTGTATAGCCACCCCGCGCGTATAAGTCCGCAGTCCCGTCAACCCGCCGAAATATCCGTAGGCAGCGTCTTGAATGTGAGCCGCACAGCAGAAAATTGAAGAATGACTCACATTTCGGCAGGATAGACGTGGAGCAATGCAGGGATGGTCTAGGTTTGTTACCAAGCAGGTAATTTTAAGGAAATACCGCAATGGTGGGGTAGCAAGCGGTGTGCTGAATAAGGTAGCACTAGTAGTAAAGTTTGCCTTCCCACCTTTGGCCGAATACAAGTGGATGCGCTGACGACCCGTCATGAGATGTTGTATCGTGCGTCGGACACGCGACGCACGGAGAACGCGAGGTCCGGCACCCGAAACGCGGGCCGGGCAGTAGGAGAAAATGGCACAGCCAAGACCCGGGCGGGAACTCTTTTTGTGTTAACAAGCATGTATCATAGATACATATTTACAACGCCCTCTTTGGAGCCATCAAACCGGTTCCGACACCGTAACTGAAACCACGACGCCACAGTGTCACTGAGAACAACGACGGTAAATGTGTGATATTGCCGCGCACTTGTCGAGAAATAAAGGAACTCTGGTTCACCATCGCCCTTTACAACAGTAGAGCAGAATACAGCCGCCACCTAATAAGGCCACGCTAGAAACATAACACTGGCAATACATGCACACTCAGTTGCCTCAGCTGTACTTTATGTTAATAGTCAAAGTGCGTGTGACACTAAAATGCAACAACATCCACATTCGACATGCATGGAGACGAGCCCCAGCAAGTGTGAGGGCTACCATTTATTATACCACCATAATTTCGACCAAAGGTTAGGCCTACTGACCGAGCTGTTCAAGTGTCATCGGCGCTTCTGGGTTTCAGAATACACTAATTCGACGAGTACGATTGTCCATACAGCACGGCAGTGGCATTAGTTATCACGAATGAAGCATTCGTTCTTGTGCACGGCGTCCGCTCAAGGTGCGACGAACATGAATACGACGCGGTTCCAGCACTTCCAGCAAACGTACAACTCCGCTCATCGACAGCCACCGGTCACACTCGCCGATATTTTTCTGACTTTTATGCGAGAAAACAAACTTTTTAATTCTTATGTTTGATGAATCAATAGAATGTCATAATTTTTCTGGTGCTCTGCGTTCGTTTTGGTCAAGCCGTTACGTAGTTCTTGCTAACGATAGAGCTACAGATTAGTGCGCTGGCATGACTGAGCTGTAAGTGGCATGAAAAACATCACAATACACAGACAATTGTGCGCGCGTAATTTTAGAATGAGCCTAGAGGCGTCGTAAAGCCTGTGCAGATGCTGTCTTTGGAATGATCGAGAAACTGATATTAAACTTGTCATAAAGCTTGTGCAGATGCCATCTTTGGAATGATCGAGAAACCAATATTGAACTTGGCAGTAACCCCCAGTAAACTGTACCTGCTGCTTAATGCTCTCCTTTTTTTGTAGTTGTGAATTGCAGCACAAAATTAGAGCTGCTGCCATTATCGCGGTTGCCATTGTTACCGGCAGCAGTTTGTGTTTATAACTGTGTAAACTTTAGCAGCAGGTGCAGATACGGTCTGTCTCGAGTAGGTGACATAGAAAAGTGAAGTTTAACGGAAAACTATAGGAAGAATAGTCATTCTGAAGAGTAATATTCACACATCAGCATGGCGCAGGGGTTAGTCTTTGGTTGCAGATCTGAAGGTTGCACTTTCGAATCCTGTTTCCGTTTGTTTGTTTTTTTCTTTGTATGGTTGTTTTTTGCATTGCCTTCTATATAATTTTTTGCAGCATCTCGTCACAGTGGTTCTGACGCTGCAGAGCTGTTTTGCGCTCCAGCACCGCCAGCACTCCTGCATCCACCGTGCGCCACCATACACAATGTGCCACCATTTTACCAGCACCATAACCCACCATTACTATGATGGATATATTTTCGATAGTGCTCAGATATTTTGAAAAAGAATTCCCGTGAAGAAGCTTGCTGAGTGAGGCCTAGGCACCTCATACACCCGTGGTTCACGCCTTTGATAAATGAGTTTTGATTGATATGTGGGGTTTAACGTCCCAAAACCACTATATGATTATGAGAGACGCCGTAGTGGAGGGCTCCGGAAATTTTGACCACCTGGGGTTCTTTAACGTGCACCCAAATCTGAGTACACGGGCCTACAACATTTCCGCCTCCATCGGAAATGCAGCCGCCGCAGCCGGGATTCGAACCCGCGCCCTGCGGGTCAGCAGCCGAGTACCTTAACCACTAGACCACCGCGGCGGGGCGATAAATGAGTTTTGAGCTTGAGTATCACCGCTACTGCAATGAAGTAAGTGACCTTATACAGAAAACGAAAATGCCAGCCGACATAACACTGATAATAATGCAGAAGTTTATTAGTTATCCCTAGATATGGGCACAAACTTGTGCAGCTTACTCATCACAATCATGAAAGATATTAGGCCACTCTCAATCACACTCACAAAATTTTCCTCGAGCAAGCGCACTCAGATTCAGACTTAGTAAATTTTATCTCATCTGAACTCACTCGGACTCAATCTCGTCAGAATATTACTCACCCGTACTGACTCAGGTTCAGACTGGCTGCTTGATATGAATTTCAGTGAGTCTGAGTTACTCGAATGATGAGTGAGTTTGCCGACCTGTTAAAGTGAGTGTGGCAATGATCGAGACAGAGCAAAGGCACTGTCCTTTGCTTTGCTACATTTTCAAATTTTATCCCATTTCTTCGCGTGTAAATGTCTTCATCAGGTGGATTAGGTGAACACTTATGAGCTCACTTGTAAAATAAAGGCACGTCATGAACCGCGACGAAAAGAATTTTTTTTTTGATAACTAAGGCACCAATGCTGCCTTTTAGGGGCGAAGCTCCTTATGGCGTGGCTTGGGTGTCCCTCGTATGTAACCACCAGTGGCACATACCCGAAATAGGTATAACACTTGACCTCCAAGGTGGTGCCAGTGAGAGATTTCTTCTGTGCGTTGTTTAACAATAAAAAATAGTGCTCAATGTACATGCCAATGGCTGCTAATGGGGAATGAGAGACGTGAGCATTCGGCTTTTAGTCAACGCGCGCGCTGCGATCCCCATTAGCAGCCATTGGCATGTACATTGAGCACTATCGGACAAGAAAGGGATGATACATTATACTCGCTGGGTGTAACCTCCTTAGCTTTAGAAAGGTTTAGCGAGGGTTGAGCCGCAGTGCCATGAATACAATGAACTTGTATATACCATGAATGAACTCAAGGTGGTTAAAAATGAGAAGTAGATGCGAAGCGCAAGCCGTAAGAAAGTAAAAGCTGAATTCTCCTGTTTCTCATTTCTCATTACCAGCCATTGGCATGTAAATTGAGCCCTATCTGACAGGGAAAGGTTGCTACTTTATACTCGCTGGGCGTAACCTCCTTGGTTTTCGAAAGGTTTAGCGAGCGTTTGGTCGCAGTGCCATGAATTCAGTGAACTAGAATATACCATGAACTCGAGGTGGTTAAAGGTGGGAAGTGGACCCAAAGCACAGGCCGTAAGAAAGTGTGCGTGTTCCACCTCTCGTTTAGTCCTTGGAATGTCCGCTGGATGGCCGTGCTTCTATATGGGGAATATATGATAAAAAGATGCGAGATGGTGGGACTTGGAGTGTTGAATAGATGAACGAACGGACACACAAACAGATGCATGGATGGACGCATGAACGGACGCAGGGGCGGATGCATGAAAGAATGCAGGGACGGGCGCACAAACAGACGCATGGACGGTCACACAGGCGGACGCATGGACGAACGAATGCTTCGCCCCACTCTCCATCATTCACTGCGTGGATATGCTGCCATTTTTTTTGAATACTAAGACTAGCCCAGTTCTTTGGCTACAGTATGGTCGTGGCAGGGCTGCCAGCTCACAAACATGAAAAATAACCATGAAATTGAAAACAAAAACGAAAAACAGTAACTATTTTCAGCCAAGCGTCGTAGAATTATCCAAAGTACCCACGAAAGCAAATAAAAAAACAACCCTGAGGTGTTAGGTTCAATGACTGAACGCAAAAGCTTCTTGGCCAATTTGAAATAAGTGCAGCACGACCACTTCAAAAATATGATAGTTCAAATTCAAAGATACATCGTTCGCTTTAGCAACCATTTCATCCAGCATGAAAAAAAGTCTTAGCGTTTTTACACAAAAGTTGTCACGTGCCTTTTATGATCATTCTTGATACGATTAGAAGTAACAGTATTGTGGCGCCATTTATACGAGTGCCGCATAACTGTACACAGTCACAGTTGATGTGATGGACGCATAAAAGTAGTCAGTCTCGGAGTCATTACTCGCGCGGTGACAAAGCTTGAGTAGTTTATATTCTGTCGCTAAAAATGACACGCATTGCCTCATATCGCTTTTTACTCCCTATGAGTCTTTTACTGCATACACGTGTCGAATTCCGGGACAGAAAAAAAGCTCTCTTAGGCCGGCCCATCCCGTGGAACAAGGCAGTAACGTACCGGGGGCTAAAGACCGATCACGGCCTCACCTGAATACCAGCCGTCTAACTCGCCACGTTCAAGATACTAGGGTCGATGCTGCTGTAAGCAAGTGGTTCATGAGAGGCCATGGATGAACCTCACAGCTGGCCATTTGGTTCCACGAAAGGGCTGCAACGGTGGCGTAAACTTGCGCACTGTCCCTGGTGCAGCTGGCGCCACACCACAAGGACCAGCAGGAGCGGTAACATCGCATGACAGTTCGGCACTTCATAGGCATTTCACGCCAGTCAGCCGTGGCTTCAACACTGACGGAGGTCAAGACCTGGCATATGTCACTCTTTGTGCGGCGGAAGGCGCTGCATCACGCGGAACGCCTTCATAGGGCCCCCGGGGGCAATGCCCTCCTTCGGAGACTGTGGAGCTCACTGTTGTCGCGGATGGCAAATAACTGCGCTCTCTATGAAGAAATTAGGCCCAAGGCTCCTTGTCTTGTCCAGCCCCCTCCATCACACCAGCAGCCTCTCGACGTAAATTTAGGGCTGGCAAACCTCAACAAAAGGCAGTCACCGATGCGCGAGCTCTTCCAGGCAGCTGTGGCAAAACCTAATGAGAGGCTACGGTGACACCTCTTGGCGTTCACAGACGGCTCCATTCCGGACCGCCCCCCCCCCCTCAGCCATGGCTGCTTGCGTCATACCGTCAACTGGGACAACCATCCAGTTCCGCCTTTCCTTCCATGGCAGCTCCACTGCACCTGAATTGACGAGCCTTTACTTGACAGCCACCTACCTTGCTGGCACGTCACGGCTGCTGCCCGTGGTGGTTTTGTGTGGCTACTGACCAGCCCTACAAGTGCTGCTTCAACCAGACCAAGGAGGCACCACTGTGGCATTGCTGCATAGCTGATTTCGAAGATGGCAGTGTGCGCCTGTCCCTCCACTGGCTACACTCGCACGTTGGGATATCTGGCATTGAGGAAGCTGACGCTGCCGATAAGGTAGCACACCACTGCGACACTCCAGTCATCGAAGCAGCCGCCCAGTCGGATTACTTCCGGCAACAATTGCCGCTTCCGCTACCAACGGCCCACCCCGACACGCGGGTGGCAAGCAGCAGGCCTCCGCCAACCCTTACAGAAGCAGGCCAGGACAGATGCGAGCAGCGTTTGTTGGTTGGCCTGCGTACTGGCACCGCATGGTCTGCGGCACGAATTTATTCAGCGGGACGCTGTTCATCGCCTTCGTGCCGAAGGTGCTGCGATTACGAAGCGCTGCCGCATATTAGTTGTGCTTGCCCTGCCCTGGCCACAGAGCGCTGCGTGATGGTTAGCCATTATTGCCGGCTCAGTCTGCCTGCGGCAACGGTGGAAGACCTCCTTTTCTCCGCGCGCTCAAAGACGCAAGTCCTCCAAGCCTTCCTCGAGTTCTGCACTTCAATGGACCTCCCTAACTTGTAAACGAACGCTTTCGCTTCGTGCTACTGACTGCACTGACGAGACTCGCTTGCCATGCCTTACACTTTTTCTTTCTTTTTTGTTCTTCCTATCAACTCTCCTTCCCCCTCCTCAATCACTAAAGGCACTAAGCCGTGTCCCCGCGACGAAAGGCTGTGAATAGTGTTCTATTTTATGTTTTCCTTTTTCATTAACGTCTCTCTCTATCATTCTCTCATACTAGAGAACACCTGCTATAAATCATTGAACATTTGTTGAACACAAATTGCCATGGATGCGAAGTGCTTTCCATAGCCCTGTTTACTTCGAATTACTGTGTGGATTAGCGAAAACTAACAAGTAGTCGCGCAAATCAGGCCCTTTGCATACTTTTTTCCTTGAGACCCAGCCACGTAACCAGAAGCCTTTTTTCTTTTGTGATACAAGTGCCAACTGCATTTTTGGAAGATGTAACCACGCTTTGACCACCATGCTTCGACATCGCATAGTATAATGCCGTCTCTTGCTTCGTCAACTAATATTTATAATCTCGTTATAGTAGGGGGAACAACGCAACAGCCAAATGAAGATGCAAGTAGCTAATAAGATCTACCACAACCTGGCTAAAAGGTTGCCACATTGGTGCAAATCATCTAAATCTGGCAAATATTGTTCGTGGTACCCTGCTGTTTTAGCGAAAGCTTTGAGAACGAGACAAGTTTTACCTAGATTTAGTACCTGCAGATAAAATGCCGCAAACAGGCAGAAAGCATTAGGTCAGTGCATGTGATCCTGGTTGACTCCTTTAGTAACAAGAAGGTGTTAGGGCGAGCTCAAAGCAAAAGGGCGCGTGAAATACTGGAACACTCGCAGATAGATCACGTTTATGCTGTTCACTAATACACTGCTGTGTCGTCATCAGCGCCTTCCATATTTACATATTATATTTTACCAACTAGCCTCCCAATTAACACAGACGTCCCGAATACGCTGTGGCACTGCCCTTAGCTGCGTTGAGCCGAAAAAAAAAATTCAGGCAACTTCGCGCAAATGGTGACAAGGTTGAAAAAATTGCAGAGCTGGGCAGCCTTACTTCAATTTGTTTGATTTTCTCTTTCGTTCTTACTTTTTTGTTGCTCTAATATTTCTTCGTTGTTTCTGTCTCTTTTCCTACATTTCTGCCTATTTTTCTCTATCTTTATACACTTGTAGCGGTTTCTTTTTTTTCATATTTTGCATATTCTTTTCCTTCATTTGTATTTTTAGCTCACTTTCTTTTTTTCTGTATATTTACACGTGGTCATAACCGCGTTACGCCAAATGAACACAAAATACGGAAGCATAGGACAGCCAGAGCTCCGAAAGGGCTCTACACTTAATATCGTCACCAAGGCACTCGAAGAACAAGAGGAAGAATACTATACCTTGGCCTGATCGCTCAGTGAATATGCTGCAGGTGGCTATGGTTCACATTGCTTTGCATCCGTTAAGTCAAGTGGGGACGGCAAAAGAAGAGAGTTACGACAACCTGGGTAGCCAGTGTGCTCCGCACTAAATATCATCACCAAGGCACTCGAAGAACAAGAGGAGAAAGACTTGTCCTTGGGAGGAGCGTTCACTTCATATGCTGCAGGTGGCAAAGTTACACATTATTTTGCATCTGTTACGCCAAGCGGTCACAGCACTCGACAGTTACGAAAGCCTGGGCCCCTAATGTGCTTCGCACATAGAAGCGTCTTGACGGCAAGTTATTCACTCCTACGCTTTATAGCAGATGCTTTGTTTTGAAAGAGCACTTGTCTGTTCCTGTTAGCTCTCTGCATGACTTCATTTATATATGAAGTGGGCGATCAGCATTTTAGTCGTTACAGTGAATATCATCTTAAGCTGCGTGAAAGCTTTTAGACCTGCACCTAATTTCAAAGACTTTGCTGTCTCTAAATTATTGTAACGATCTTCCAGACCACACTCAATTGAATGAGGGGTGGTATCTGTATAATCGGCATCGATCCAGCTCGGAACAAAACTAGTGCTTGAACTTTCTAAAGTGAAGGGGATTCGCGCACAATTTTTTCTATGGGCCACCAATCATACTGAACGCTTTGTAGAAGCTTAACTGTGGTAGTGTTCGGAGTATTGAAGCTTGACTTACTTCTTTGATGGATCAGTCACACTGAATTCGACGAACAGTGTAGAGCCGGGAGGATGTTTGAATTTGGAGATGCCTTCGTAGTTCGTACCCTGTCGAGACAGATCGAAATAGGACGCCGTTGAACTACATTGTTAGAAACCGACAGAAAAATGTTGTGTACTACGAAGCCAGACAACGAGGCCGTGTGCTATGCTGAAATGACACTTGAGGATGCCATACGCATACTCTGCTATATTTGACTTTATGCGAAGCATTTTGCATTCTATGTGGTAATGTGGGGATGATGTTAGCAAGTTCTTTACGCAATGCCAGAAAGAGAAACGACGACCTGAATTTTTTCAAGGTCGCCTTCGCTATGTTTGCTTGCCGATGCTTAGCTCCTGGTATTTATGACAGCAGCATGTTATTGCGTGGTTTCACGTACCACGCCCATCGCAATCGACTTTTATCAGTCATATTCCATGTTTCATTAATTCTCACGGTGGATGAGTTTAAAAGATTACACTCAGCTCACTTATTGTGACTTGATATGAAAGTGTCATGTACGTGTAGTTACGTACCGTACCGTCAATATAGACACTAAAAAATTGTATGTTTTTCTAAAAAAGAGTTTCTATCTTGCTTTCGCTTTGTGTATAGTTGCATACAGCTATAGTGATGCACACAAAAACTTTCGTGACGCTGGTCAAACCTTGTAAGATGCATTGCTTTATTGGGAGAGTCTGTGACACAAGAATATTCATTCACGTCCGCTTCAAAATTTTTTTTGCTTACGGTATCACAATAGGCTACGCGGGCATTATCAAACCTGACGGAACTGACAATGTTATTCCAAAGAAACGTTTTCACCGCACCCCATCTTAAGTTGTTCTCGTGCAATTTTACAAGCAAAAAATAATTTCGGGGGGTGGCGCAGGCCGTCTGCTATTGCTCCCAAGATGTCTCGCCAGCTCACGTCAGTGTTAAATATAAAATTGAGCCATTGCTATTGAAAAGTTGTTTTACACCCTCTATTCGCAGCTCTAGAAAGCGGTCCGTGTGCTAGAAACAACGATAAAAAACAAAAATGGCTGCGCCTAGCAGGTTCAACGCTGCACTTTAGCTTAGTGCTGATTGTGGCTTCGCGTCGGGTTCCTTCACCAAAGGCGAAAGGTACGTGGCTGCGGATCGCCTCATTCTCATCGGCATAAAGCATTTTACTCGTCCAAGAGTGGACATAGTGTGGCTCTCCCTGCGCAAACTTAAAACCTCTTCGGCGAACAGCATCAAATTTATTTGAAGTCGAAGAACCTGTCTAGTAAACCTGAGGTTGAAGAAGGCAAGTGCTCATGTGCAGTGGGCCTGTCGAAAAGATGCTAGCCTTTTTCCTCGCCTTGCTACACAGCTGCAGGCAAGGCCTTAACAGTTTCTGAGGTAACTCTGCTGCGGATCGTGCTACCAGTCGCATGTACCCCACTGAGTTCTGTTGTATCACCAAAAGCTAATTACGAATGCTATTCCTTTGATTACAGAACAGAGGTATGTCTGGGCCAGTGTATCTAGCGATAAGGCAGAAAGTAACTTCGATTTTAATAGCGGGCGGTCCTTTCTTTTCCTTCGCCAACATGTTACGACGTTTCTGTGTTTGGTGCTTCAAAGCGCTCGCTTGTTAGTGTTGGCAGAGCTTGGTGTTCAAAGCAGATATACGCACGCACATTACACACGCTACGAATGCAAGGACATGATATTGCCTCGGGGTCACGACGTGGGTGAAGGGAACATACTGTATACATCAATGATGAAAGTGCTTATTGGAGTGAACGTTTGGATGGTAAATGGAAAGTCAGGTCATAGCGATACACACTGTCGCTGATAATAGAGAACACAGCGCCGGCCATCCATCAACTCACAAGTGGTGAAGTGCGTCGGCACTTATACATGTGCAGTCGAATACCCCAGCGTTATCACTAGCGGCCAGGTAGGCTAGAGAATATATTTGTAGTATTCGCGTAGTGCGCGTAATATTAACAAAATGATCTACTGTATTTGTGGAGCTTCTAAAACACCACAGGCGCAGTTTGCACTAACAACTATCTACAGTGTCGGGGTGATAACAAAAGTTTAGAAAGGAATGTAGCAATATGTATATACACACGAACGTACGTACATACACGCACGCTACGCATGTGCAAATCCCGTCCGCGCTTGTGGACGTGCACTTACACGCATTTGAAATAAGAAATGGCATATCCAACGTACAGTGGCAATCGATGATATGCGAAGCACGAATGAGGAAGGTTGACATATAACTTCAAAATTATCAGAAAGTTACGAGGCGAAGGTGAATTATGCTGTAGATGCTTCCATGTCATCATTCTCATGTTTGAACGCGTCATTTACCTTCGTCGTGAATTCACGTCACCTGATACCAAATTTGCTATAAGTGGAGCTAGACAAACGGTCGCGAGCGTGCTATGAGCATAGCATGTTGTCAAGTTTGCATGACACGCATGCCATGATTATCATGTTCGGACGTGTAATTCACCTTCGTCGTCTAATTATGTCAAGTAACAGCAAATGTGCTATATGTTGAGGAAGCAAAACAACAGAGAGCGTGCTATGAGCGTAGCATGTAGTCATGATTTATATCACACGCATGTCATGATTATTATGTTTGGACGTGTCATTTAACTTCATCATCGGTTGGCGTCAAGTAACAAACATTTGGTATAGGTGAGGCTGGCGAAACGGCAGTGGGCGCATCATGAGCGTGGTATGTTGTCATATTCTTACACGACACGCGTGTCATGTTGATCATGTTAGCATCAGTCATATAACTTCGTCATCCATTGACCGTCACGTAACACCATATCTGGTAAATGTGAAGCTAGTGAAACGTCCGCGAGCGCATTGTGAGCGTGGAAAGTAGTCATGCTGTTGCATGACACGCATCTCATGATTATCATGTTTGCACCACTCACATACCTTTGCCGTCCATTCACGTCCCATACCTCCAAATTCGGTACATGTGAAGCTAGCGAAACGGCAGCGAGCGCATAAAGTTCAAGGGACATATATACTCTGATGTAACGTCAACGCACGTGCACGCTGGGCAGAGCGACGCTACGCTAGCAGAACGCGAGGCGGGACCAGCGCGACCAGCGTCTGTCGGCGCGGCCCGGCGGCAACCGGCGTGAAATGCAACATGCTGCATTTAACGCCGACTACGTCACCCAGACAGCACTGCGTCTGCCTCTTTCCGTGACGAAGGGACGCTGGGCGTGCTCAAACGCGCATGCGTCAATGCAACGCAGCGCGGCGCGAGCCTTCGAGTATATGGCAGGCAGATCGGCTCCTGGCCTGGCCGCTCAGCGGCGTGACGCCCCTAAACGAATGCTGGCGCGCATGCGCGCCGGGTCACGTCAAAGGGTTTTGGTGCCTTGAGTGTTGCATGTAGCCATGTTATTACATAACACGCATCTCATGATTGTCATGCTTGCACCAGTAACTTTCCATCGTCATTCATTCACGTCCCATAATCACAAATTTGGTATATGTGAAGTTAGCGAAACGGCCGCCAGCACATCATGAGCGTGGCATGTAGTTATGTTGTTAAAAGACATGCATCTCACAATTATCATGTTTACACCAGTCACATACCTTCGTAATTCATTCACGTCCCATAATACCAAATTTGATATATGTGAAGCTTGCGAAACGGCCGTGAGTTATTATGAGTGTTGCATGTAGTCATGTTTTAATGAGATACATCTCATGATTATCATGTTGGTACCAGTCAGATACCATCGTCAGCCATTCACGTCTCGTAATATTAAATTTGATATATGCGAAGTTAGCAAAATGGCCACGAGAGCATCATGAGTGTGGCATGTAGCAATGTTATTACAAGTCACACATGTAGATTTCTTTGTTAAAGCTTGTCACTTATGTTCGCCATGCAGTAATGTCATACCATACCAGATTTGGAACTTGTCATGTGAACGAAACCACCACAAAAGCAGAAAGATCAAGAAATGTCAATCATGACATTCATGGCATACATTTCAGGATTTTCATGTTATGACTAGTCAAGTATGCTCGTCATACAGTCATGTTACGCCATACCAGTTTTGGTGTCGTTACCATTATCGAAACGGCCAGGAGAGCTAAAAGTCGCAGGTGGCCAGATAGATAGATAGATAGATAGATAGATAGATAGATAGATAGATAGATAGATAGATAGATAGATAGATAGATAGATAGATAGATAGATAGATAGATAGATAGATAGATAGATAGATAGATAGATAGGCTATATGTCGCCGAAGTTCACTTGAGCGTTTGGACGGAAACGTTTGGACGGAAATGATTACAGCAGCCTGATTTGAGAATAGGAATTTGAGAACTACGACTTGCACAGAAAGCAAGCGCTCCGCCGCAGGGGTGTAGTGGCAAAGGTGCTGAGCTGCTGACTCGTCGGCCGCTGGATTGAATCGCAGCGGTGGCAGCTGCATATTCGATGGAGGCAAAAATACTGCAGGCCTGTGCGCTCACATTGGGGAACACAATTAGGAACCACAGAAATCACTACGACGTCTCTCAAATCATATGGCGGTTTCGTTACGTTCAATTTTAAATATCGATCACAGAAAACATGCCTAATTGAAAAAAAAAAAACAGTTACGCACGTAACGCAACAAATATCCTAATGCGCCTGCTTAGATATACGAAACGGTACTCCATGCTTGGAAGATCCTCAATATTGCCCCGCCGCGGTGGTCTAGTGGCTAAGGTACTCAGCTGCTGCCCCGCAGGTCGCGGGCTCGAATCCCGGCTGTGGCGGCTGCATTTCCGATGGAGGCGGAAATGTTGTAGGCCCGTGTGCTCAGATTTGGGTGCACGTTAAAGAACCCCAGGTGGTCGAAATCTCCGGAGCCCTCCACTACGGCGTCTCTCATAATCATATGGTGGTTTTGGGACGTTAAACCCCACATGTCATCATCATCATCATCATTTAGATCCTCAATAATAAAAAGAATGTACAAATACGACGTAGTTATGTACTTACTGAGGAGAATTAGGTCACCGTGAGCGAATTAACTAGAACAAATCATCATACCGGCTGTCCTCTTCTTTCTAAAACGTAAGTTTCCGATTTGCGTCGTTCTCAGCGTCGCCCTTCTGCATCGTTCGGGAAATTAAAGAACAATATATTGCCATATTTACACCAGGATGCCACGCTTTGCGGCACCTGGCGGCCATTGGTCTCTCGACATCGCTTTTAAATGAGAAGCATTTGTTAGCGCACTTCGGCGACTGAGCGTATCTATCTATCTATCTATCTATCTATCTATCTATCTATCTATCTATCTATCTATCTATCTATCTATCTATCTATCTATCTATCTATCTATCTATCTATCTATCTAGCCGCCTACGACATTTAGCTCTCCAGGCCGTTTCGATAATGATATCGATACTAAACGTGGTATAATATAACATCAATGTATAAAGAACGTATATGACTAGTCATAACATGAAAATCACGACATGTATGTCATGCATGTCATGATTTACATTTCATCGTCCTGAAGCTCCTGCGGTAGTTTTGTTCACTTGGCGTGTTCCAAACTAGTATGGTATGGCATGATTGCATGGCGAACGCAAGGGATAGACCGTAACATAAAAATCATGACATGCGCCTCATGTAACAGCATGACTACATGCCACGTTTATGATGCGCTCACGGCCGTTATGCTAGCGTCACATATACCAAATTTGGTATTACAGTACGTGAATTATTGACGAAGGTATGTGACTGGTGCAAACATGATAATCATGAGATGCGTGCGATGTAACAACATGACTACATGCGACGCTCATGATGCGCTGTCAGCCGTTTCGCTGGCTTCACTTATACGAAATTCCGTATTACGGGAGTTGAACGGATGACGAAAGTATGATACTGCTGCAAACATGGTAATCATGTGATGCGTGTGACTACATGCTACGGTCTCCTCGTGGCCGTTTCGCTAGCTTCACATTCACCAAATTATGTTACGTGACGTCAATGGATTACAAAATATATGACTGGTGCAAACATGACAATCCTGACACGCGTGTCATGTAAGAACCTGACAACATACCACGCTCATAGCGTGCTCGAGGCCATTTAGATTGCTCCACATATAATAAGTTTGGTATCACTTGACGTGAATAGATCGCGAAGGTAACCGACATATTCAAACATGATAATCAGGACATGGAAGTCTTGAATGGCATCATTTACCTCCACCTCGTAACGTTGTGCTGACGTTAAAGTGACATATATACATTTGTTTTTCGTGCTTCGCATACCATCGACTCCCACTGTACGTGGGATCTGCCAATTTTCTTCTTCTAAATGCGAATGCATTCCTTAGTCGGGCTATGTCAGGTGGCCGTTGGGATCCGTCTACCGCCCTCTTTTATAGCAACACCCGCGGACCCGTGCGTTCGTAGCAACTGGAGCCCCCCCCCCCCCCCTCATGTCATACTTTGGCGTCGGCAGCTGCCAGCAACAGCTGTGGGCGCACGCGCTTGTCCTCGCCCCTAGCAACCAGAGCCACCTCCCCCCCCTGCCTTCTTGACTTGAACGTGACCTGACGCCGCCTCAATCAAGTGCGTTTGAAACGTGTTTGTAGCGTTTGTGCAGCCAGCGTTCGTGTAGCGTTTGTGTTGGTAAGACGCTAACATTATGGCCATCAGTTACAATGACAACACTAACAGGTGCTGATGAATAGGTAAATAAATGGTTACGGTACAAATACTTGTCTCGTCATTAATTTACCCTATTAAAATCACTACGCTGTGTACTCTCGGTGCAAAAAATGCATTCGCATTTCCTCACAATTCCTTTCGGTGTGGTGGGGACATTTTTTTTCCTGGCTCGCGCGTGTCACATGGCAAAAATGACAGCACATCCACGGAGTGAATGATGGACAGTGGGGCGAAGCATCCGTCCATCCATTCGTTCTTGCTTCCGTCCATGTGTGAGCTGCCCGCAACACAGTGATCTGTGTTTAGGAGGACCAAATAAAAGTTTATCCAATCCAATCCGTCCATCCATGCGTGCGTCTGTGTGGCCGCCCGTGTGTCCATCCGCCCGTCCGTGCGTGCGTCTGTTCGTGTGTCCACATGGTCATCTGTGCGTCCGTCCCTGCTTTCGTCTATGCATCCGCTTCTGCGTCCGTCCAAGCGTCCATCCGTCCGTGCAGCCATCCGTGCGCCCGTCCATGCATCTGTCTGTGTGTCCGTTCGTCCACCAATTCAACACTCCAAGTACCACCATCTCGCATCTATTCATCATATATTCGTCATATAGAAGCACCGCCAACAGCGGACATTCCAAGGACTGGACGAGAGGAGGCACACGCACACTTTCTTACGTCTTGCACTTCGTGTCTACATCCCACCTTTAACCACCTCGAATTCACGGTATATTCTAGTTGACTGTATTCATGGCACTGTGGCCCAACGCTCGCTAAACGTTTCTGAAACCTGGGAGGTAACACCCAGCGAGTATAACGTAGCAACTCTTTCTTGTATTCTGTGCGTTGTTGAAAAATAAAAAGAAATTGCAGCTTGCGCGTTAACTAAAAGCCGAATTCTCCTGTCTCTCATTGCCCCTTAGCAGCCATTGGGATGTACATTGAGCACTATTTTTTTATTGTTCAACAACGCACTGAAGAAATCTTTGACCGACACCACCTTGGAGATCAAAATGTTATACTTGTTACACACTACTACAACGGCTACAAAGGACGAACGGGTGCCGCTATATGGAACGTCACACCTAAACAAAAAAATATTGAGTGTACAGCTGCTTCTCAACGCGTGCAACGTGTTAGCATATGTCCTGCCACGGTGGACCTCGTTAGCGCCGTGTCCAGGGGCGGCCGTTATATGACGGGCGCTTAGTTAGCATTTGGAATTACCTTTGGCTGTACCTTGTTTGCGTACTTATTGATCCGTAATAGAACAATGACCACACTGTTAGCTAAGTGTCCACTTCGGTCAGACTTGTATATCCTGTCTATTTACACACAAAAGCGACAAAAGAACTGCCGTGTGCGTGTGGAGAACGATTATGCGAGCAGTGGAATGTAGAATGCAACTTCTGCGCTTGGTTTCGCCTTCGGGTTTCACTCAAGCAGACCATGTAACAACGAGACGCACTTGTTGAGCGAAATATATGCAGTTCTGTGCACCTGTTTCGGGCCACTATATCTGTGCGCAGCGTAGCGCAAGTGAGGGTCAGCTATAAATATATCCACATTAAAAATTTAGTAACGCGGCCAAATTAGTAAAGCTCGCAGGTTCGATAAGCCTTGGTGCGTTTTCTAATTGACATGGCGAATTTATGGGAGCCAATTATGAAATGTCGTCTTTCAAAAGCTGTTGCAAAGTTTCGAGTGCCGTCATGATAAGAAGAAAACTGTATATTGTAAGAAGAAGTCTTGTCCACAATTTCCCTCTCATGAACTCCAGGCTACATGAGCTCTAAAGTTTAGTCATATTCCATAGAACTCACTTTATGTTACGCACATCAATTATGCTTGCGTTACCCTTGTCTGCTGAGCTTCAAAGAGTTCATAAGCCACATCAAGCAACCATGTTCCCTGTTCATACCACCTAATGGTATACGAGAATCTGCCAAATGTGCGACAGTCAAGTGGGAAATATTATTCGCCCTCTTCTAATAAGTGGTACTTTCTCGGCCATGGACTCTTAGATTATCATTCACTTTTAATGGCACAATCTCATCATTTGTCAATGTTATTGGTCTTTTCGCGCTGCAATTTCTCGGCTTAGATGTGAACGTTACATGTTATGTTATTAATTATTTGGTTTTTATGAAGTGTAACGTAGTTTAGCGAGAGCTGATCTTTAAACTCCCGTGGCACTGCTTCACCGCAGTATAGGTTCATATAAGCTGTTCAGTAAAACATTGCCTCGACGGAGTTAGACGAAGTGATGAAAAAACCGCAACACTAACCCTGCGTCGCGTGGAACTAAAGTGCTATAAGTCATTATTCTATCTTTGTTTTTCAAATAGCTTTGTGAGATCATGTCTAAACAAAACGAATTACCAAAAGCGTCCAAAGGAAGTTCTGCAATGGGCTTTAAGCAAATCGTGAGGTATGAGGTAAGTAAAGTGCTGTATATAATTAAATGCGTTAAATTCTGCTAAGCCAAATTTTGCTCTCTTTGTTACAGACTTTCTGGTAAAATAAAGTAGCAAATTGGGCTAGTTAGAACGTACTCTTCACGGCGAGAGCACAGAAAAATAAAAAATACACAAGATAGTTCTCCACACAAGCACTGTCTAACAACTGAAAGTTTAATGGAAGAAACGTGTCATATACACACATTCAGGAAGGCATGAAAAGAACTAATAACCCCAACCAAGGATATAATCACGTATGCTGTAGATACAAAATATGAGCATCTGCGAGAGCTGAAATAAAACTTTCAGTTGTTCGGCATTGCTTGTATGACGCACTTTCTTGTGTTCGGGTGTTTTTTTTTGGTGCTGATAATGATCATTTTTTGTGAAACACTGGCTAATGTACAGTGATGCGACGCCATGATTTCTCTTGGCTATTTTTCTCGCCTGCTTACCAGAAGGTCACGGGGTCGAGTGCCTATCAAGACCTCTGCATCTCAATCAAGGCGAAACGCTATAGACTCATAAGAATTAGGCACACGCAAGTTAACCTAAGGACTTAGAAATTTTTTAGCCATTCACTATGGCGTTGCTCATAGCCATGCCGTGGTTTCGGGACGTAAAACCAATGAAATTACACCGAACCATTTCTTCCAGTGTCAGCTTTAGTGCACGTCCCACATTGCAGGACTCGATCCACTTCAATTTTTTGGGAGTGTGAGACCGACAGCAAACGTCTACCCGAAGTGTCCAGATGAATGCTATCACAACAATGTGTGTGCTAACTCGTCCTGACCTGTCCTGTTGCTTAGTGCATTATTGTGCTGAGATTTTCTATAAACCTACCAGTCCAGCGGAAGGAAAGTTGTTCCCTTCTTCTGCGCTGAAATGTATCGATAGGACGGTGTCATTTTGTGCCTTAAGTATCCATTCCCATTGAGTAGGCACTGAAAAGTAAAATGAGGCTATATTACAGATTCGTGAGGCAGTGATGCAATCACATTGCGCTTATAGCATGGTCATGTTTGTCCAAACAGATGTTCAAAAATGTCCACTCATTTCAACAAACTCTATCATGGCAAGTGGGGGAAGCCCTGGATACCATAATGATGAGTAACCATACGTTGTCCGAGCGGTTATCACATGCAATGTGAATTAAGGGACGTAAACTGGCATAAACTGACACAAAGGGCTGCGACAAAGCTTGATTCTAAAGTCCATAGTGCTTACGTTGGAGTTGCCGACTAGTGTAAAGGGTTTGTACTTCTAGGTGATTTATATAAGAAGAATGGCAATTTGGGCAATTTGGGCGCTGCAGCCCTTATTACTGTGATTTATATAGTTCTGCCGAAGTTATGATTGATATTGTATGACATTCTGCCACTATTAAAACACAAGAGACATGAACATAACGAAATGGGCAGAGCTTCCAACTAATTCGACATAGGTGACACTTCGAAATCAGTTAGAAGTTCCGCCATTGCGTCGTTCCATGTCGCTTGTTTGTGTGTGCTTTTCAATAGCGGCAGAGTCTCATGGAGTAGACAATACCAAGTAGGCCAACAAAAAGTTATTTAAAAATTGTTGGTATTAGCGAATTGCCTCTTTTTGTGCCTCACATTCACGCATCTTCTCGTGACGCGCGTCGCTGACGTGGAAAAACAAGCCTCCGTCACAAGGTTGTTTGCCTCTAAACCACGGTGCAAATTTGCATGCAGGAGAACACAGTACGGTAGAACTTACGCTCAATTTCTAGCATGTTCGCCTTGAAACCCGGCTTATCGTTGACGTATGTCTGTAAGAAAGGAACGGAGTTTTATATTGTACCAGAGGTTCCCATGTATCAGTAGATAGGGTAAAACGGTAGCATAACAATGAATACATTACAGAGATATGTGTGCTCATACCGAAAGGGGTGGGCTTACTGTCTTATCAGCCTGGCGGTCTGTTCTGAGCGTTCCTTTCTATTCTTTTAGGGGAAATTTGAATACATCAAGAGTAGCAGTGCACGTTCGAAGCAATACAGATTGTGGCCAAAATATGTTTCTTGTTTATAGAAAAGATATATCAATGAGATAAGAACTATTAGCAACACGCAAATGTGATGCAATCAACTGGGGCAAATGGCAAGACTCAGAACGCTCGCTATGCACTTGCTGACCACGGTATCGGTGCCAGCTGTAAAATTGAATTTTTACTATCTTGACCCACCCCAGTTGCCTAGTGGCTATAGACTACTAGGCTTCTGCCCCGTAGGTCTCGACATTGAATCTCGGCTGAGGCGGCCACATTTTCGGTGAAAGCAAAAATGCTTAAGGCCCGTGTGCTTAGATTTAGGCGCACGTTAAAAAACCCCCGGTGGTCGAAATTTCCCCAGCTTTCCACTACGGCGCCTCTCATATACATGTCCTGGTTTTGGTTACGTTGAACCCAAAAATTGAAATATTAAACTATTATAGGTATATCAAATTTTGTTATACTTTTCTCATCTATAAATAATGCATTTGCCAAAAGTTGCCGTGACCTTCAACTTTTTCATACAAACCAAGGCTACAGTAGAAACAACGGCCGGAATATGACAATGATGGCTGCAGCAACTTTTACATGCAGTTTAACGTTAAGAAATAGGATATTCCTGGTGGTTACCTGCCTTGTGCTTTCTTGTCCACGTACCAATGGGAAATCTGTTGGTGAATGTTGTTTGGCAGGAAGGCTGTTGTCATTATCGGGAGATGTCAAAAACAATACCGGGTCTCTACAATAGGAAAAGACTAGCTAACTTCCTAAAACACGTAAAGTAATCTTGAGTAAACTTTCGCAGATAAAGGAAAAACACGCCTGTTATAAAGCAAGCTTCGTTCAAATAAACATCAGTCTATCAACAGTGGAAGAAAATTTGAATGAATTTGGAGGTGTGAAAAAAAGACGAGCGGACATAGAGTAGTCCTAATTAAAGAGACAGAAATATAAATTGGCTCAGCCAAAAAGTTGATCAGCTATGAAAAAAGTTCAGGTGAAATAACCTAATGATAGGATGTATTATAAAAGAGTGACATTAAACGAATGACATTTTGATGAAAGTTGAATGACGATGTGTTTAGCGGCCTTCTTTATTCAATTAACCAATCGTAAATCAGTTACAGATGACAGTGCAGATACTTAAGGCGTATACTTCACAAAGAGGCAAATAAATGTCTGACCAGGTGTCGTAACTCGTCCCAGTCAATAATGTGCGCAAGGGGTAGTGATATACACGTAATAAAACAATATTAAAAATTTAGTCACATTTGCGCAATTTCATTAACAGATTATAAAAACCCTATAAAAAGAACATTTATACTTCGAGACCTGTCTGTAAGAAATAGTTGATAGTAATCGTATAATATAATATTATTTTGTGAATCACACAAAAAAGAAAAGTTTAAGTTAATACTGAAACTTAAAATCAGTTCACTTGAAGTAAAACATCACCTAGGTAAAAAAACTGGAGGTAGAAACTGTCCCATATTTCGCAGGTTAGCTGACGTCTGAGAAAGAACTGTTATTGTGAGTCATTCTTACTTGCCTAAGGAAACGAACATTAAATAATCGAGGGTTATTCGAAGATGCTGATTAAAATACGAAAAAGTCTGTGTATCTTCGTAAAATTGATTGATTAATATGTGGGTTTTAACGTCCCCAAACAGCCGTATAATTATGAGAGACGCCGTAGCGGAGGGCTCCAAAATTTTTCGACCACCAGGGGTTCTTTAATGTGCACCCAAGTCTCAGCACACCGCGGCCTCGAGCAATTTTGCCTCCGTTGCAGCCGCCGCAGCCGCGATTGGGTCCCGTGATCTGCGGGTCAGCAGTCGAGTACCTTAGGCACTAGACCACCGCAGCGGGGCCATCTTCGTAGAAGGAACGGCCAATAGGAACAAAGGTCAAGCTCTACTACACGACGAAATGACATCAATAATGGAGACCTTTAGCTTTTACACGCACTTCTTTACGTAACCGTGTTTCCGGACGGAATCTGCGCATGAACGCGCATTTACAGAACGTAGAACTTTACGTCATGTAAACTACCCGTCAGTTCGCCTTTATGTTGGCGGCCCTATCTGACAAATTCATGTTTTTTTCCTAGAGAGCCGTGATATCAGCGTTGTGGAGACTCGAGCCGTCGAGTCAAAATGAGCTGAATTGCGAGCGCCAATAGCGATTACAATGTTTCAGCCGAATTACCGAAGCTAGAGTGGCCTAGAACATCGAAGCCGTTAACGCGTGAGCCCCGACAAGTTGAAGAGGTGGCGCCATTTAGCGGGGCCCAATGAACCAGGAAAATCCAAGCTCAGCTGTTATGGAGGCGCGCACTCGCTTTCTTTACGGCCTGCGCACGAGGGACTGTTTCTACCTATCGCTATCCTTTCACGGAGGCGCCCCGTGCCAACTCGCCGCCAGCCGTTGCGGAGGCTAGCGTGAACAAGAAATGCTTGGTTTACTGCGTGCTGTCACACTTCCTGGTGGTACCAATGCAATGTAAACATAGTATCAAGCATATATGACAACTGTGGTCTTGGGAAAGCATCGATGCGATCATAGCAAAGCATTTTCTTTGTTTTCTGTGAGTTATTGAATCGAATAAAATGATGTGTATTTCATTTTACGCAAGTGTACATTCATATGTCGAGCTTAGAAAGCTCAGCCACATAATCCGTCCCGGACAAATCAAAGGAATGAGAAAATATTTATTCTTTTAGGGGCGAAGCTCCTTATAACGGCCTCCGTTCGTCCCACGTAGCCATTGTAGTGCGTAACAAGTATAACATTTTGACCTCCAAGGTGGTGCAGGTGAGAGATTTCTTCTGTGCGTTGTTGAACAATAAAAAAATAGTGCTCAATGTACATGCCAATGGCTGCTAATGGGGAATGAGAGACATGAGCATTCGGCTTTTAGTTAACGCGCACGCTGCGATCCCCATTAGCAGCCATTGGCATGTACATTGAGCACTATCTGACAAAAAAGGGTTGCTACGTTATACTCGCTGGGTGTAACCTCCTTAGCTTTAGAAAGGTTTAGCGAGCGTTGAGCCACAGTGCCACGAATACAATGAACTAGTATGTACAACGAACTCGAGGTGGTTAAAGGTGGGAAGTAGACCCAAAGCGCAAGCCGTAAGAAAGTGTGCGTGTGCCACCTCTCGTTTAATCCTTGGAATGTCCGCTTGATTGTGGTGCTTCTATATATGGAATACATGATGCGAGATGGTGGTACTTAGAGTGTTGAATAGATGAACGAACGGACACACAGACAGATGCATGGATGGACGCATGAACGGACACAGCGGCGGATGCATGGATGGACGCAGGGACTGACGCACGAGCAGACGCACGCACGGACGGGTGGATAGACTCATGGACGGTCACATAGACGGACGCATGGACGGGCGGAAGCAAGAACGAATGAACGGACGAATGCTTCGCCCCCCTCTTATCATTCACTCCGTGGATATGCTGCCAATTTTTTTTTAAGAAACGATCGCTGAATTGTGTCTAAAGACTGGCTGTGCATTGTTTGTTTGTCCGCATTATTGAATTTCTGTTCGTCTCCTGTTTCCGACGGCTCAAAACAGCATGCTCTAAATATTCCGGCTCTGCCTTCGGTTTGAACGGCTTGCTTGAAGGAGGAAAATTTCCAACTGTTGATTGTTTGCGTTTTTTTTTGAAGATGGCGCAAGGCACGACGATTATCCTTGAAATACATGTGACACCGCAACGACAGCAAGTTGTTTTTAATTTTGCGTCCACTGACATAGTCACTCACGAGAAAAGTCTCGCTGCAAACGACAGTGGAGGCAGACTTATATTAATGACGAGATTTTCTAGACAAATGTTTTCTGCCACTTTGCACGTAGTTGCTCATTAGCAGGGAACTAGTGAAATGACACGCCGGCAATCTTTCCAGTCCATGACTTGAAGACGGCACAAAACAGTACACCATGCATGAGCGCACTGTGCGAATGCTGCACCAAAACACTAAGCACACATCAAAGTCACTTCGTAACAGTAGATAGGCAACAACGCGAATAATTCAGCAGATCTTACGTACCTGACAATCGACGTTATGCAAAGCAGGCGGAGGGAAGGTGACCGTGTTTCAATTTTTTTATTGAGCGACACGTCATGAAATGACGCTAAATAAATGTACAAATGTTGCGCGCACAGACACATGTTCAAGAGTTGCAGATGGTCATATAGCCAGTTGTGTGCACTTAGTCAACAATGCCAACAGGAACATGCGTATTAGCAACACCAGAAGCTGATATGAAGCGCTGATGCTCGCGAGAATTTCGACCATGCACACTGCTACATAAATCAACTTCAGCGCTTGGCAACTAACCACAACTGACATTAACCCGACGTGGCGGCTGTATGAAAGGAGTACAAATGTAATGTTTATGAAATTCGGTCGGTAGAATGACGACCACTGCTCACGTTTCACGAAGATTAGGGTGTACTTGATAAGTACTTCCGAGACTTGGCGTAGCTTTCTGGTTGAATGCTTCTTTGCCACGCAGAATACTTAAGTTTGATTTCAACTGGGACCCTGACATTTATTCTTTGCATTCGTCGGGTCGATGCTACCGATGTTGGGTATATTTTCTTAACGCTCACGCACTTAAATTTTTCCCGTGTGTTCTCATTTTTCCTGGGTAGATACTAAGTAACAATCACCTGTGGCACGTATCCTCATACCAGTGGCACATACCCGTCTGTTGGTATGTGCCACTGTCTGGTTGGAAGTGTTTGACGACGTACGTGACGCGATTGTGACATTATTATTGTCTTGACTAGCGCGTCAGAATGGTCAAACCATTTTACCCTCTAATGCTAATTTTCGCTCACGCCAAGTTATGAAGGTGACCACAAAAGCACCCAAACGTAAGCGGCTAGATAGTGTTATGCCTGCGAGTCCACAGCGAACGGCCGTGCCTCTGAAAAAGGCAATCTGTGTCAAGGCCAGTTCGCCTGACGCGATCAACAACTCAACCGCGCCTCTCTGGCGTGCACGTGCAGTGAGTCAGCCTCGGCAAGCGACCCGTCGAGTAAACAACTGGCGTCTTCATGTCTGGGGGTCTGACGCATTGCGCGGCGACCCCATTGGAGGAGTCTGCCCTGACGACCAGCGGCGCTTCTGATTGGACATTTTGGTTGGACCCGGTGCAAATAAAAGAAGCCCTGCGGCGCGTCGCGATCGGCGGTCCTAGGTAAAAGCTGACATGTGTGTCAGAGCGGACCCGTTTGAGAGCATACCTATGTGTTAGAGAGGAGAGCTCGGCTCTTCGAGTCTCTGCCGGCCCCAGTGCCGAATTTGTAATGCTTCTGTATATATGCTGTACATAAACCTTGTTTAACTCACCGTCGTCTCGTCCGCTCGTATATCAGCTCTGCGCAGAAGCAGTCGCGAGCTGAGAAACATACGCTACAAAACGGCTGGCGACCTTCCCGGCGGAGTTGGAAGCAGTGGCGCCTTCGGGACCGTGTTGGCGTCGCCGTCTTTCGAAACAGTGGTTGCAGCGGTGAGATTCGTAGCGCCCTTCGTAACGTCGTCGGAGGCGCGCTTGGCAACAGTGGTTGGCAGCTGCGGGATCGGCCGGCGTCAGCGACATCGATGCGGTGAGTGCCTGATGTTTTCCTCTCAGTTCACCAGACTACTCTAGCTCAGGTTGTATTAGTTTAGAGAAGGGCTGTGTGAAGCATTAGAGTGAGCTTTAATCATTTCAAGCAAAGTCGGAAGTGCTTTGAAACCAAAGTTAATGCGGAGGGGGTAAACACGGGAGTGTTTAAAATTGCTTGCGCGTCTTGCTAGTAGGCTTATAGTGGGTACGGCAAGTAGATTCTTAACAGGGGCAAACAGCAAGAGGCTAGTGTGAACGATGGAGAACCTTAAAGTGAAGGAACTCATCGAAATTTGTGAGGAACTCGGCATTACTTTGGGCCGTGCGAAACGAAAGCAAGCGATCCTTGAGATCATGAAGGATGAGGGAGTGTCAGCTGAGGAAGTCGATGAGGCCTGGGTGGATATCAAAGCACGCCGCGAGGAGGCTGAAAGGCGAGAAGCTTGCGAACGGGAAGAAAGGCGAGAAGCTCGCGAACGTGAAGAAGCTGAAAGGCGAGAAGCTCGCGAACGTGAAGAAGCTGAAAGGCGAGAAGTTCGTGAAGCTGAAAGGCGAGAATGCCGTGAGGAAGCCGAAAGACAGGAGCGCCTCGAGTTGAAACGAATAGAATTGGCAATACTACAGTGTTCGCAGGCGCCTAGCGTAGCTTCTCCAACAATTCAGGTCAGCGGTTTTAGAATTCGGGACCAACTGCCACCGTTCGTAGTAGGCGAGGACATGGCGAAGTATCCCGTCAAGTTTGAACACGTCTGTGAGCGAAATGCTTTAGAGCGGTCTCTCTGGGCGCAGCACCTGTTAGCTCTTCTTCCCGGCGAAGTGTCCGACGCAATAACTTGCTTGTCGAGGGAAGCGTTTGAGAGCTATGACGAGGTTAAGGAAGTGCTCTTAAGACGTTATAAATTGTCACCCGAGGCTTTCAGGCAAAGGTTCCGGTATGCTAAAAAGGAGAATGAGTCACACGTTGACTTCGCGTTTCGTCTTAAAGCCGATTTAATTGAATGGCTCAAGGGGCCAACTTTATGTGGTATTCTAATTCGTTGCGTTGTTGTAAGTGTGAAAAATTCCAGTTCTTACTTTAAGAGTCTTGTGTCCCACATGTGCCTCTTGATGTAGAGGGAACAAAATTCTGATAGACACGTTGATAGGTATATGTTTACTATACTTTGTCTGGTGTTCTGTTGGGTGACCGAGGGCACTTGCTTGTGTCGTGTGTCTGTTGTCGAGCCGTTCTTAGCAAGTTGCAGAACCATCGACAAGTGCTGAAACCGGAGATGGTCAGAAGAGACGAGCGAAGTTGGCCAGCAAGTTGTGGCGACAAGCCAGTGGAGCTGGGACCTGTCGTCAAGAATGGGATGTGTTCCCGGAACAGAGTCTGGAGCTGCATTCTCCCCATGGCCCTGGAGGCGAACCTGGAGGGACCTGGCGAACGAGCGCACCTGTCATCCGAGCCCCGTGGAAGCAGCTCGTCTTTTCGGCGCATTGTCTGGCGGCGGGGGTGCTGTTATGCCTGCGAGTCCACAACGAACGGCCGTGCCTCTGAAAAAGGCAATCTGTGTCAAGGCCAGTCCGCCTGACGCGATCAACAACTCAACGGCGCCTCTCTGGCGTGCACGTGCAGTGAGTCAGCCTCGGCAAGCGACCCGTCGAGTAAACAAATGGCGTCTTCATGTCTGGGGGTCTGACGCATTGCGCGGCGACCCCATTGGAGGAGTCTGCCCTGACGACCAGCGGCGCTTCTGATTGGACATTTTGGTTGGACCCAGTGCAAATAAAAGAAGCCCTGCGGCGCGTCGCGATCGGCGGTCCTAGGTAAAAGCTGACATGTGTGTCAGAGCGGACCCGTTTGAGAGCAGACCTATGTGTTAGAGAGGAGAGCTCGGCTCTTCGCGTCTCTGTCGGCCCCAGTGCCGAATTTGTAACGCCTCTGTATATATGCTGTACATAAACCTTGTTTAACTCACCGTCGTCTCGTCCGCTCGTATATCAGCTCTGCGCAGAAGCAGTCGCGAGCTGAGAAACATACGCTACCAAACGGCTGGTGACCTTCCCGGCGGAGTTGGAAGCAGTGGCGCCTTCGGGACCGTGTTGGCGTCGCCGTCTTTCGAAACAGTGGTTGCAGCGGTGAGATTCGTAGCGCCCTTCGTAACGTCGTCGGAGGCGCGCTCGCAACAATAGACAAGTAGATACGCTTATTGTCGCCTAAATTCACTCAGAAATGCTTCGCATTCTAAATACGTCGTAAATGCTGTAACACCACTTTTAATGGTTTCCACAAAGGTGAAAGCACACGTATACGTACGTACGCGAAACTTAACGCATAGGAAGTTAAAGATAAAAAAAAACACGTGTTCCGGTTACCCGTAACAGAAATTTAGTATACCGGTAACATGGTATGGTAAAGAAGTACACGTAGAAGCTAAAAGTCCCTTATGTGCTTTACGTGTGGAAATGAAACAAAAAGCGCTACAAATGTGAAGTTCACATACAGAATAATTCCGCCTAAAGTTTAGAAAGACATTGCTTCAAGACATTGAATGTGATTGCTGAAGGAATGTTAAGTTGTCACTGTTGTCATTGTTGTCGGAACACTGACTATAGAACATGAGCAGGCCAGTATGATGATTACGGAGACAATGCTTCATAATGATATATTAGCGAAATAGCTACCAAATATGAGGTTTTATGGGGTTATGAAAGACCGGATGAGTAGAAGGCCGGATTTGCACGGATAATTCGTGCCAATATTAGTTTGGTGTACTTTCCATTGCTGCAGTAGTGAGACGGTGTGGATTCAGGCAGGTTTTAATTGTGTCATTCATATAGGTATTATATACAGTCTACCAAATGCATGAATCCAAGTTCTTCCTAGTCTCCGGTGCTTCATGAATCACAATATGCAAGATGATGATGATATAATTTAGGCGACTTCAACCTACGTGAAATAAACGAAAGCGGCAACATTCTTGGAGCAACAGAAATTTCAAACTGGAAATACCTGACTAAATTTGTTTCTTGTTTGTTTAGGCCCCCTGGTGAGCGACTATTCAAGGGTATATGCGCGTACTTTATCTATCCTCAATCGTTTTTTTTTGTCAAATCAATTCTTGTCTTTTCTACTGGCCTTTGAGACCACGAATAATACCTCGAATCATAATCCTGCAGTGCTGTCTTTAAATATTTCAATCCCTGCTGTCAACCATTCACAAAAGTATGTTTTAAACTTTGCCCGAGCTTATAACCTCGAAGTTCTGAAATCGTTAGAGGGTTCTGATAAGAGCTTCTGTCAGCATTTTAGGCATAACCAGAGCTCAGATCGTTTATGGATAAACTATTGTAACTTCGTAATGTCTTGGATTCTCTTCATACGTAACCGTCTAAAGAAAACTATTATTACAAGAGCTTGGATAACAAGATAATTGATACGCTTCAATAGAGAAATAAAATGAAAACGTACGAAGTTCGAAGAATAACAATTTGTTGTTCGAAATCAACTAGCCATTTGACATCTTGATGAATCTTAATTACCCCTGAAAAAGTTCAAAAGATGCTTTCACGGTCCTATATTTAGGGAAGTTCCGAATCCAAGTTCTTCCTAGTCTCCGGTGCTTCATGAACACAATATGCAAGATGATGATGATATAATTCAGGCGACTTCAACCTACGTGAAATAAACGAAAGCGGCAACTTTCTTGGAGCAACAGAAATTTCAAGCTCGCTCATTAAGTCAGTCTACGGAGGGTCCTCCAGCTTTGAGTTTAAACGAATATTTTGCATAAGAATTTACGGGTTATAGCGGCATCTTGCCGAGCAATGAATCACCGATAAACAGGCCACCTATGACGGACGTCTAAACTTCTGAACTGCGTGTTCCTGATCATTTGCTTAATTTGAACACAGAAAAGCCCTGAGCAGGATGGCTAACCAAATGAGTTTTTATACTAAAATGCTGAGTAGGATCCGAAATACCTCGCATTATTGTTGGGCTCCGCGTCTCCGTGGTTTTTTACCAAAAGAGTAAGGGAAAGCTGATGTGGTTCTCGTTCGTAAAACCGGCTGTCCTGAAAATGTAGCAAACTATCGCCCTCTTTCAATCACTACCACTTGTTGAAAGCTGCTTGAACGTATAGTTTCGAAACATCTATTAGGCTATATAAATGAACATAATTTATTATCCAACTTCCAATAAACTTTTCGGCAAGGTTTCTCTACGAAGTCACAGCTCATAAAATTAGTCCCTGATCTTTCAAACACTCTCGTCTACAAGCGAATATGATCTTCATGAACATCGCGAAAGGTTTCGACAAGGTGTCTCACTGTAAACTACAGTGAACATCCTGTTTCGTTCTCATATGATATCATTACAAACTAGCTTTCATGTAGTTTGCATGCTCCTGAGCAATATGTTGAATTTTCTGGCACTAAGTTTCCAGATTGAGCTGTAGAGTCAGGAGTACCCTATGGTGGTGTCGTGGTCCCACTTCCGTTCCTTTTATATGCAAAGGATCTCCCGAATGAAACATACATTTGTGCCAGTCTCTGTGCAGACGATTGAATCTTATGAAGTAAAATAGCAGTATAGTAGATCAGGTAAAATTGCTAGAAAACTTAAAAAATAAAGAAATAGTATATAAATAACAACTTGAGTAAATCTTGTTACTTATGATAGTTTTCTGTTAAAGTTGCTTCATTTGAACTAATTTTAATAGGTATTGTGAACCTAAAGAAGTTGAGAATTATAAGTACTTTGGTTTGATTTTTACAACTGAGCTTCGCTTGAATTATCACATAGTGTGTGCGAGAACCAACATGTTTATTAAGTGTCTGAGGTGCCATTTGCCGTTCGCTACATTAAAAAGAAAATGTTTGCCTTTCAACACGCTTTCCTGAATAATATTAGACTAATAAAAATTATCCGGAATTCAAAAAATGAAAAAAGAATAAGGGTCTAGCAGACCGGTTTATATTTATTAAATATCAATGGACAGATTCACCATCACAGATGTGTGTACTAGCGGAGCTACCCCCGAATCAGGCAAGGATGTTGGTGGTGTTGCAGCAGGCGGGGTTAGCCTGGCCTGCATGGCCGGCAATTGTTCCGCCTGAGCATCTCCTTAATTTGGAAAATGTCACCACGTGTCAGACAGCCCAGTGTCTCGCAGGAAGACCAACGAAATTCGTTGCACGTTGCTCCTAGTTGCCGCGGGTCCTTCAGAAAAGATGACGTCATCAACTGTCCGGTGCCTATGACAGCCTTTTCGCAAGGTGCAGATAATCGCTGCTCTTAGCACATCAAACTGTGGGCAAAGCCAAATGAAATGTTCATATCCCCGATGTCACCACAGAAGGCACAGAACGGGGAAGCATATCTCCCAGTCTTGAATGACCAGGCCGGGGTGTATGCGGTACAACAGCGTCGCTTCTTCACGAGAAAGTTCATGAATTACACATGCCTGGTGTGGAAACTTGTAGACCACCTTGAAATGATTGCGTATCACATCTTTGTTGTTCTGGTAAGTCTAGGGAGTTCCTACTTTTGGAAATGATGTACGTGCTTCGCATGCAAGGGCATCAGTCTTTTCATTGCCCTCAATTCCAACGTGGGATGGGATCCACTGGATCTTTAAATTAAAAATCTTGCCCTTTAGGTGTTTGATTAGTGCCAGAGATTGCCTGGTGAATTTTTCTTGAGCTAGGCCACGATGCAGTCTTTCTAGCGCCGATTTGAAGTCCGTCAGCACTACAACATCTCGTGCAGAAAAGGATCGCAATTTTCGCAAAGCCGCCATGATTGCAGCGCTTTCTACCGTTGTGGACGAAACCACGCGATACAGGCGGCCCGATCATGACACGCCAAGGCAGGGTATGCAGAAAGCCGCTGCGCAGCTATCCGTTTGTGTGCACACTGATCCGTCGGTGTACACTTGTAGGTGGCTGAGGTACATGGTGCTCAAGTGGTCCAGCGCAAAAAATTTTGCTTTCGCGGCTGGATTGGTGCGCTTCGCTGGTAGATTCAGTACGCTGAAGTTACACGTAACATTCACAAAAGACCATGACGGGTCCATAGGGCGCCGATTAGGCAGTTTCAAGCCAAAATATCGAAATGCGTTTAGTGCCGCGTTGAAATGTGAGCCAGTTCTTGCTCTTAGCCGCCGGAGAAGCGCCGTGCCTGCGAAGGACTCGCCCAGTCTTGACAGCTGCGTCAATAAGGCCTCAGACGCCAAAAGGCGGACTGGAAGAGACTCGGCTTCATTGGTGACCTTCGTGTTTGAAGCCGCCTGAGGGACTCACATCGCCAAGCGAAGATCCTTTCTGTGCACTGCCTCTAGGCGTTCGAACTGGCTTGGTGATGGTGATATCAGGAGCAGCTGACAAAGAATGCGGCTTGTTATAAGCGCATCATTCAATTTAAGCATGGACATAGGATTGTTGCCCCAACGAACCCCTGCCATGCGACGAAGAGCGTTGATCATTTGCACTGATGCAATGACTATACCATCAACCACACGTCGCCTTAATAGCTTGTTGTCGACGGTAATGCCCAGGAAACGGACACTTTTTGCACAACGAATTGAGTGGCCTCAAATATTCAGCGACAGACGTATTGACTTCCGTCGCGCTCCCGGGAAGAGCATGAAGGCCGATTTTTCCGCTGATAAAGATAGGCCAAGTGTCAACAAGTGACGCTCAATGATTGAAATAGCGTTCTGTGCTATCCGGGCCAAACGTTTGTGCTGGTACCTTGAGATCCAAATGCAGATGTCATCGGCGTAGATGGATATTTTAACTGCTTTCAGAGCTTAGTACAGAGTGTCGGGAAGGCTGGCCTTGGCAGCGTTAAAAAGCAAGGGAGATAGAAGACTTCCTTGTGGGACGCCGATGGAAACGCGTCTCTCTTCGCTCGTTACATTTCCAAGCTTAACACGGACACAGCGGTCTCTGAGAAATTTATGTACGAACCGAACAGCATTTCCCGACACACCCATGGCTTGGAGCCCGTTCACGATGCCTGCCTGAAGCACACAGTCATATGCCTTGGCAACGTCCATGAAGACGGCGAGTGTCGAGAGTCCGCTGACGTGGTGGTGCTCGATGTGGCTTAATAGGTCCTAAACACTGTGCTGGGCACTCAGTCGTGGATGAAATCCGGTCATACACGATGGCCATCGTTCTCCTTGTTCAAGGTACCAAGTTAATCTTGTACATATTAATATTTCCATCAACTTAGATACGCATGATGTAAGAGTTACCGGTCGATATGACGCGAGGCTCACAAGATCCTTTCTGGACTTTAGGACTGGCACCACCCATGCTGTCTTCCAAACAAATGGGATCTGTCCCTGTTCTCCAGACATGATTAAATATGCCCAAAAAGGCCCTTTTTGGCTCATATGGTAGATTTGTCAGCATTTGATTGCTGATCAAATCGGAACCCACGGCGCAGCATCTTCTTAATTTGCTAAGTGCCATATTCAGCTCTCGAAAGGTGAATGACGTATCGATCGTGTGAAAAAACTGGAGTGACAGAGGAATCGCCGCTCCTGCTGATCTACCAGATGTGTACACGTCTGCGAAATCCTCTGCAAGGGTTTGCAAACCTATCCCTTGTTTCAAAGCAGCGAGTGCTTCGAAAAGCCTGTGCGTTCGGATCTTCCCAGAAAGACTATTTTTTACTGCCCGTATCTTTGTCAAGGGCGTAAACGTTGATAAACTCTCACAGAAAGCGCCCCATTGATTTTGTCTTAATTTTTTTGTATGGCGATGAATCGCAGCATTTATCCTGTTATATTTGGTTTTCGCAGACGGATTTCCTTTCGTGCTCATTATTTTCCGCTCCGCCCGTCTACGTGCTGCGCAGAGGTTCTTCAATTTTAAGTCAGGAGCAGAAAAATGGTCGGGCAGTTTCAGTAACGAAGTTGCTGCTCGCTTGCTTTGCAACATAGCTGCGAACAGCTCACCAGTGGGTTTGTCCCACGCTTCTCTGTAGGTGTCCAAGCGTGTTACATTGAAGAATTTTTGACCAGCAGTTCGAAATTCCAAGATATTGGTGAAGATGGAGAAATTGTCGCTGCCCATCCTGTCTGGAGGCATGGTCGATGATACCAGAAGGTCCGTGGAGTGAAGTACAAGGTCTATTGCACTCCATGAATCTGGTGGCCTAAAAATGTAGGTTTGCCATCGTTCGCCACACATAAGTCGGCAGCAACCGCAGCTGCTGGAAGTTCCTTGTCTCGAAACTCTACACACTTATCTCCCCAGAGTGGATGGTGCGCGTTAAATTCACCACAGAATATTCCAGGAGCGGGATATCGAGTGCAAAGGTCCTTTAGGAAAGTCTCCATGGAGAACTTTTTTGTGGGCTTATGTGCACCGATACCACACTCAGTTTTCGGTTTCCCAGGCACACTTGCACAGCAGTGACTTCCAGTGAGTTGGAACTGAGGTCTTGCACTGGTAAGCCGACGTGAGGTATTTCCCGCCTTATGTATATCATTGCGCTTCCAATTGCAAACGACGTTATGCTCGGGTTGCCGTGTCAGGTGTACCCTGAGAGCGTCCTTGCATTCGGTAGACCGGCTTCGGAGGGGGTTAGAATCGGTATGGGAATGTCGCGCAGGAAAAGGTTGAGTTCGCACAGACGTTTTAGAAGACCAGCGCAAGTTCCATTGCATTATTAAGGGCACTTTTGAAGGACGAAATGGACCAGGTGGGCGAGACATTGCCATTATTCTACTGTGTGTTTGTGGAAGCAGAGCAAAGTAACACTGACTCTGGAGCCAGACTGCTTCAAACATATCCTTCGTTGAACTCGCAGGCATCTTAGCGACGTGTGAATGTAGTGCGGTGAACAGAGCGCGAATAACGTGCTCGAGGTTTTCTTGCTGTTTGCTTCCAGGTGGTACTTGAGGTGGGCTCAGTGCATCAGCGTAGGTGCGCTAGGCGGACTCTTTCGTGATACATTTCTCACCAGCGTTGAGCACTTGCGTTGACTCAGTACCAGCTCTTGTTGGATTCAGGCGCGGAAAATTTCCTGCGTGCTCCTTATCCAAAGCGCCATGTTGTGGCGTGCCGGACGTGTTCTTTGTGAGCGATGGTTCGTTCACAGTCTTCGGGTCGAGGACAAACGTCTTATTTCTTCGCTGCGCAGCTGTTCGTGCTGGACATAGGCCGTAGCTAGCTGGGTGGTCGCCGCCACAGTTTGCACACACAAGTTTTTCTTTACTTGCACACGTCTTAAAGTCATGAGGCCCCCCACAGCGCTTACACCTTTGTTCCCCACGACAGTGCTTAGCAACTTATCCAAAACGCTGACATTTAAAAGAGCGTGGCGGCGTCTCCACGTAGTCTACCAGCTCGTGTCTGGTGAAGCCAAGGTTGATCTTCTCTGGACGTTCCGAATTGGGAGCGAATGTGAGAACCACAGAGGCAGTGCGCCTTGATTCCCAGTCGGAGGATGAGGTTTGGACCGATCGTATGATTCTTCTTGCGTGGTATACTCCCTGAGGTCTCAGGTAGGTTAACAGCTCTTCGTCCGAGTACCATCTTGGGACCCCTTTTATAATGCATGTATTTTTCATGTAGCTCTGTGGTACACGGGCAGATATGGCAAGGCTGCAGATAGTGTTGGTCTCTAGAAGCATATTAGCTTGGTGTTCTGTCTCTATATCCTGGAGCAGGGCTCCCTGTGCTGTGAAATGGCTCTTAACTGGGGCTCCACCGAGAATCGTTTCAATTTCCGAGTAAAGGTGAATAGGATTCACTTGCCTCAAGTTAGCCCCTTCGGATGTTGGAGCAATTAACACAGGAATGCCCACCGTCCTGTCTTTGCGATGTCGCACAAGGCGGAAACCACCCTCGTCCATGTCTAGATCTGTGAGGTTCGCCCTGTTGTGGTCCCCGACGACAGTTGATTCGTCCTCTGATTCAATGCTGTGTTATCGCTTGCAGTCAGGTATGCTTGCGCAAACCACCTGGTGCTTCTGACCTGGTGTCACACCTTGGGAGGTCATGGCGGCGCTCTCCTGATGCTTCTTTTGTTTCTTCTAGCACCTTTCGACGCGGCGGGCTGCGCAGCACCCGTCGGTCGCCGATACGGCAGGAACCTTTTAGAGTCGTCTGACATCTTGAGCAGTTATGAGCCGTAATATAAACAAAAATAAACGATAAATGCAGACACAGCTACTTAGCCAAGCAGCAACAGCTTCGTCATCTTCTTTCTCTCGTCTCAACCAGGCAAGGACTAAATACAATACATTTATATTCCTTTACACAATTATTGATGATCGTAGTTAGTATGGGGCAACAATTACAGGCGTGTTGTGCGTAGCGTAATCAATGCGGTTGATGCAAAGTGCATACCCAGCTCTGTCCCGTCAACTAACGAAGCTGATCGGTTCCACGAAGGCGAACGTGGAAGACTCCGAGCACAGGAAAGAAAGGAGACTTCTTCGTTCGCACAGTTTACGAGTGGAGCCGTCAAGGTCACCCCTGTTCAGGATTAGAAGGAGGAAGCTTACTCGGAAAAGCGTCTGGTAAGAGGTAGGTCAGGCGCCACCGTCTGAGTTTAAGTCATTGTTGGCATCCACGTATGTTGAGAATGCCGCGGGGACGCGACCGCTTGGCTGACCATGGTTGCCGCATGGAGACGAGCATATCTTCCCCCGCTGTACGTTATTACCGAGTGAAAGGATGGTGGGGCGCCTCGCTGTCGCATGCACACCTGGTAAGCGCACAGAGCCCAACGGTGTACTCACTGCTGTTGAGGACGCTTCTATGAAGCAACATTTAATGAGAGAGCTGACGGGGCTCGAGCGTGAGAATGTCTACCAATGGAGGTCGGCCTGGTATGAGAGAGAGTGTGACACGCGGAAAACCTATCCCCTCTCGTGTTGTGCTTCGTAACGTAATATTCACCAATTCAGTGCCTGTTATGAAAGTGGTTTCGCGATTAATGTGGTGATCTGAGCCTACACGTGTGATTGGCCTGTGTCGATACCCTTTGTTCAACCGAAGGTTGAAAAGAAGATGTTTGAATGCCAAAAAGAGAGCGGAGGTTTGAAGCTTGTACTCGGGCAGACGCATGAGACTGCAATAAAGCGTCTCTTCACCGGACTACGGCTCTTCCTTCGCGCTGCCACCGTGCACTCGAGTCATCGAGGGGACCCATTCCGAACCTGAAACATGTTCCTTCCTTTGCTAGTGTAGCAGCTAGTCGAGGAGGAGCAAATTACCTATCGTATTCACATAAGGTATGCTGGCTATCTTGATATTCTTCATAGTAAAACGTCTAGACACTGTACAGGCCTCCAGCATTAGTGCTTTCTTTCCACTGCGAAGTTTGGATTCTGGCAATAGGCAGCACGCAGGTCGGCAGCGCACAGGACGCAATTAGTTATCTTTGTTCCACTCAGTGTGCCCTCCAGAGTGACAGTACAACGACGCTGATGAACATAGGCACGCGTAGGGATCCCCTTCAGGGGGAGGGGGGGGGTGAACGTTCATCACAGTGCACCCCTTCCCTATTGTTTCGTTATGTAGGGCTGACTTTGCGCCCACTTCTCGCTACCTCCTACCCTGCCCTCATGCCCACGCCTACGCTGCCTATCATGTACTTCTCCGAGTAAGCTTTTCTCTCGATCTCTGGAGACATGAACTTAACGATGCATACTACCAATACTGCGATGCCTACTACCAATACGTCGCCGTAAATGTCGACGACGACAATGACGGTGACGATTGCGCAGGGTATGCACAATGATACCGCTCAAGTACTCGTAACGTATTTGCATCCCAGCAATCATCTCAAACGAAGTAATCACAAGTATAGCACCTGAGAAAAATTTAATGTTTTGACAAGTACCGCGCGCAGCATTGCGCTACGCGTATAGCATTGGCTGGGCACAGCTAGATACTTCTCGTCATCTAGAGTTGCATAATAGATAGTTTTCGAATAGGGGCCCCAAAGCCCTTTGCGTATGCATGCTTTTGTGTCAAGCTAGAGCAAAGAGTCATCGAATAGGGTCTGCGGTGCTTTGGATATACTCCCCGATTTCTTGGTCATGTCATTTCAGCGGGTGCCATCACGTTTGTCGGACCCACCGCTATTAGGGCAGGATTTCGGGCCTCTACTTAAGAAATTCCTATTACAAATGTCGAGAGATGTCTGTAATTTGAGAAATAAAGTCTCCAACCCAAAACCCAAGCGTGGTTTGAAATTCGCGCATGCGCCGTGGCCTTGGCGCTATTTCTTTGTGGACCCCGAAGTGTTGGTGCCCCTTTCAAAAAACTTCCTAACGTTGAATTTATAAGGGCGCTCATTGAACGATAGCGTTGACGCCAAACGGTAGGACAAGCAGTTGCTCTTGTGGTAAGCTTGTGCACACATGTAGCGCACACAAGCATTGCGACATACAGAAAGCCCCGCTACATGGTGCTTGAAAGGATGCCGCAGTGTAACGTGACTGTTCACTGCAGAGCCTTGACTAAGGTTGGCGAATAGCAAGGAAATTGCGACGCAACTGATGAACGTGCTACTCACTTGAAAGTATTTCGTGTCTGTTAGACGAACAGCAGGCGAATAGAAATCTCCTGGCGAAACCTTCACATCAATGTCTGTCGTGGTTTCGATGTTCTTGGAAGTCTCGTCACTGTACACGGAGTGACAATTACCTTCTTTGTCTACCAGGGCACGGTTATGCCATTTCTTCGTGCCCCCTTCCCAATGAACTTCTAAACTAGTTGGCCTGGAAAAAGAAAAGAGCTCTCATTATCCTCGCTGTGACCAATTGGGGCTATACGGCATTACTTTTTTGTGAACTATACGCAATATCTTCAGCAAGGCTAAGCTAATCAGAATAAAAGCGAATGCGCTTTCTTTAAGTCAGATGTGTTACAAGCACACGCTGCAAGCAGCCGGTGAAGCTCCTGGGCTACGCGTTCTCGTGTTCCCTGTCATAAACATTGACACTGTACATATGACTACCAACTTCTTGACCTGATATTTAGCGTTCTTAAAAACGAAGAGCCGATAGTAAAATTACCGGATTAGCCACTAAAGAAACGCTGTACCATAATATACCAGTTGGTGAGTGGTTGTAAGGAAGAGGAAAAAGGCACCTAATTTCTGTCTGCCTCAGGGGCGACACGGCGCAGTGCCTTATAGGGGTGAGGGGAAGGAGAGATAAAATAATAAGAGGAAATGAAGTGAAGAAATAGAGAGGCAAGCGACGGAAAATAGAAGGAGACAGGAAAGTCGGGGATCCGGTCGAGGCAGTCCAAGGGCGGGGCAGCACAACGCGAGAGCTGCACGGCGTCAGGAAACCGCGGAGGGCGAACCAGTCGGCGGGAGCTACGCTGGCATCGGAGATCGCGAGGGCACATCCGTCCAGCTTGAACTCCTCCTAGCGAATCCCAATATACCAGGGCAGGCTGGTATACTATCGTCATTTTTTGAGGAGAGCACGTGAGCGCATGATTGATGTAAGACGGCAACTGCCTAAAACACTCTCAGCCGACGGATGAAGAAAGCGCATCCGCATTTTTGGTGGTGCCACCCGTTATCAGGCTAGAGCGGGATCATTATACAGCAGTGCTTGTCCAAGGGTCATTACTCGTTGTTTTGTTTGCCAATAGATGCTGCCAAAAGTGCATACGCTTTCTTTAGCCGTCGGATAATGGTGGTGTAGGTAGTCGCAGAGGTTAAGCCCCGTGCTCGCGTATTCCCTTTCATGAAGGATGACAATATACAGTCGCGGCCACGTGTGTGTAGAGCACACGCGCTGCCGGTTTTCGCTCTGCAGCGCGAAAACTTGAGGCAGTATCGGGATCTGACATGTTCAGGTTGACAATTAGGACACGCATTCTCCTGTTACAGCACTTCAGAGCCCGAAACTCTTTCAAGGTTTCAACCCGCAAAGCAAAAACCGGCTTCTCGCGTGCTCTACACAGATGTGGCCGCGGCTGTACGTGTTACAGAAAATAAGTCGGCGATTACAAATACTTCTTTCAAAACTTGATGGATTTCTGTAGTCAACTGCAGCCCCTGAACAGTAACTAAGCAATTACGGAAATACAATCACTTACATTTGTGTTGCCTCTCTGCAAAATTTTACTGTGTTATCACAATAACAAAGTTTAAGTCAAACTGAGGCTAAGATGGCGGATAGATAGAAGGCTCGAAGCTAACGTAAAGGCTGTGACGGATGCTCCGAGTTCAATGATAGGCTGTTACAAGCTGTTAACTTTCAACATAAATTTTAAGTGCGGATCACTTTAGAACACCTGGCTCTAGTATACGCTGTAGCAGTCGCAATGCAACTGATTGATATGTGGGGCTTAACGTCCCAAAACCATCATATGATTATGAGAGACGCCGTAGTGGAGGGCTCTGAAAATTTTGACCACCTGTGGTTCTTCAACGTGCACCAAATCCGAGCACACGGGCCTACAACATTTCTGCCTCCATCGGAAATGCAGCCGCAACAGCCGGGATTCGATCCCGCGACCTACGGGTCAGCAGCCGAGTACCTTAGCCACTAGACCACCGCGGCGGGGCAATTCACATTGCGTAACGCAGGCGAAATCACACATAGCATAGCCAAAACAAACATACGCATCAGGCGCTCACACCAAGAAGTGTTATTGACGCATGTCGTGCCTATAAAGTTAATTAATTATTTATTTATGGTGTAATTCTTTATATTATATACGAATTTATTTCGGCAGCTGCTTCCCTCGAGGCATTCTTGGAGGGGTTCAAGATTATGCATGCAAACAAAATGAAGAAGCGATGAATGACAATGGAACTGAGTATTTAAAAGTTGGCGAAACTCACAGTCTATCGCTTCGGGGTATTCCCGCAGCCACCCTTTCATTTCCCGTTACCAACAGTTTTTTTTTCTTTAACAAGTATTACTTCAGCACGTACCCAGTTATTAATACACGCCACGCTATCTAATTACGCCTAGTTCAAAGAACTTTAATCAAAAACAAAGTAACAGCTCAGACGCCTATACACTACACTTTAGGAAGACCACCATGCTACGTTTTTGTTGTAGATATCCCCTCTTCCTGTCACCATCATCGCGTTTATCACGTTCTTCTTCGGTTCTCTTTTCCCTTTTGCTGAGTAGCAGGTTAGAAAGTGCAAGCTCAGGCCTACCTCTCAGCCTTCTAACTACTTTGTTATCTCTCTCTATCCACCAGTAGATCACGACCTTTTCTTCCTGTAATTTCGGACTCTCTATCCTGTGCTAATAGTTGCACAGGCGATGTCGCATTTGTACCCTCGGTTGCGGTTTCTCTACATGTCCTCAATCTGCAACCTTAATGTCGAGTCCATTACCATGACATTCCTTCCCGCCATGTGACACATAAAGAGATGCGAAATTTCCGGAAATATTACTCAATCGAAAAAAACCTAGTTTATTCACGTTTGTGTTCTGAAATTCAAAAATTAAAAAGAACAACTTTATCAGCGTATGCCAATATGTTTATTGCCTTGTGTCAAATGAAGTAACTTATGTATATATTAGAAATTAAATGCATTTTCTTTTTTCACAAACGAATAAGACAGCTAGAGATCGAAAACAGGTCAGGAGTAATTGGTTGATTTGTGGGGTTTAACGTCCCAAAACCGCAAGGCAGGTCAGAAGTACCGACCCAAACTGATTTAGGTATCAGTGAATGGGTATGGCTTCCTAGAAGTTTTACAGCAGTTCAAATAAAGAACACAGAATTGTCTTTTTGTCGGGGATTTGACTATGAAGACATTGACCAGAATGGTAACAAAACGAAGTTGAAAGTTTTATTCACGGTCGGTATTACTCGCTTCATCCGTAGCTTTCTTCATCTATCAAGATGTCGCATTGAGAAAAACGTAGTTGCTGTTGCAGCACCAGCAGACAGCGAGAACCCATTTCCCGCCAATGGTCTGTCTGACCGAGAATTGAATTCACATGTCCGAAATTGGCTCAACAATTGCAGATTATGCTTGCACTCGGTTTTGCAAGCAAACTTTTGCCACAGGTTGTAGAAGTGTATGAGGGAAAGTTAAAATTGAGCAATAATGGGTACCAAAACGCCAGAAACTGCCCGCTACATGATAAAACCCGAACGACAAAGATACTCAAGCTAAGCTGATGCTCGAGCTCACTTTTTGCGATGTCGATGGTGAGTGGTTAGCCATCGTTTGGTGTTTTGGTTTCATGTAAGACGATTTGGTTTCGCGTTCAACGCTGGTATTGCCTGAGTTTAATTTGTGGGCGTTTTACCCCACGGAAATTCTGACCAATATTTCCAGTGGCACAAACAACAGTTTTAGGAGCGAAGCTTCTTACGGCGTGGGTCTGCCGTTGTTCCGTATGTATGTATGTATGTATGTATGTATGTATGTATGTATGTATGTATGTATGTATGTATGTATGTATGTATGTATGTATGTATGTATGTATATGTATGTATATGTATGTATGTATGTATGTATGTATGTATGTATGTATGTATGTATGTATGTATGTATGTATGTAACCACCGGTGGCCCATACCTACTCTAGAGCGGGTATATGCCACAGGGGTTGTTAAATGGGAGAGGGTGGCACTTGGAGTGTTCACTAGATGGACGCACGGACGGGCGGACAGACAGACTAGCAGACGGACGGACGGATGAATCAACGCGCGGACGTACGGATGGACGAACTCACGAACGGACGCACAGACCGACGGATGGATGCATGAATTGAGGCACGGATGGTCGCACGGACGAACGGAAGCATGGACGGGCTGACGGACGCTTCACCTAACTCATCATCATTCACTCCATGGATATGCTATGATTTTTTAAAGGCGATAGCCTTTCTTGGAGACCTTCGACACGAAAAGTTTGATCTGTCTGTACATTTGTCCGTTTCTCCACTCTTAACGCCATCGGGTACTTGAAACGGCCGACCCTATCTGCAGCGCCCACCAATGTTGCTCAAGATTCAGCGTTCATACTTGTGCAATTGTCATTTAAAAAGCAATCATTGCGCATGTCTGGGGCACCACAACAACACGTATATATCCTGCACGTGCGTCTTTTACTAGATAAAGGCATACATAAGTAGTTTTGATGACCATAGCGCTTATCACACTGCGCAGATAACGCTTGCATGAATTGGCAAGTGTTTCCAATACTTTGCTAAGACGAAACGGTGGTGGCACCTACCTGTCACCTTGCGTTCTGCACCTTATCACCTCTAAGACGGGCGCGCACATCCGCCTCATAGCCACGCGCTTCGTTTTCCAAGAAAATTGCCAGATGGCACTCATGTCTCAAGTGTGACGTGACTTGATGCGATCGTTCGCCTCCGCTTCACGCTGGAGACACACAAACGCAGCGCCTCCGGAATATAATTCACCGATTTTCCTGTGCAGTACATCAAATAAATGTTTTGTTCACTCTCTCCACATGCAAGACTATCGTCTTTCGACGACATTTGCAGAATAGTATGCAGATACCGGGCCAATTTGTTTGTCTGGAATTTTCGCATGTTTTTTTTTTCGCACTTTATGAGTATGGTTTCTGTGCGTTGGTTCAGCGCGATAACCAAATTTTGGTAGAATTCTGGGTACTAAAAGAAAGCCCTTTTACGAAAAAGGGCATGTAAGTGTGCCATATTGGAGGCACCGGTTGGGCATTTCTACTTCTTCGTTGTTTTTCAGGGCTATGACATAAACTTGCATTGTTGTTCCTGGCATGCTATTTGTCTGTCGTTATATTGGTCGTGTTCAAAATTCATTTCCATTTGAAAATATAATCGTTGACGTGGCTGTAGCAGCCGTTCAATTAAAGTGCGAGATTGTTGTGTTTGGATGATTGATATGTGGGGTTTAACGTCCCAAAACCACTATATGATTATGAGAGACGCCGTAGTGGAGGGCTCCGGAGATTTCGACCACCTGGGGTTCTTTAACGTGCACCCAAATCTGAGCACACGGGCCTACAACATTTCCGCCTCCATCGGAAATGCAGCCGCCGCAGCCGGGATTTGAACCCGCGACCTGCGGGTCAGCAGCCGAGTACCTTAGCCACTAGACCACCACGGCGGGGCAAGAGATTGTTAGTTTAGAAAGAACCACTGCTTATAAATGCAGGTGACCCGAGGGAGACTTTTCTATACAACTGGTGAAAGTTAGCGTACAAACAGGAAGATATGAATACCGACTTCATGACTATTCACCACAGACTCTGACCGGACTCCACTATAGCGAAACTCAAGAGAATAGGCGAACAGGTAAGGCGCATGATCCACCGCGTTTCAACCAAGCGGGGTGGTCTGAGGGGCGGGAACGCGCTTCGGCTCGCCCATGCCTACGTGACTAGCCGGATCCTCTACGCCGTCCCATACCTTTGCACTAACAAGCAAGAAGACGAAACAAAAGATGCCATCATTCGTAAGGCTACTAAACGAGCTTTGGATCTCCTGGTGGCCACTTCCAACGCCAAACTGAGGGCCTTAGGTGTGCTCAACTCCTACCAGGAGTTGCGGGAGGCCCACCTTATGAATCAATATACGCGGCTCGTGCAGACGGCTCCCGGGCGCCGCCTGCTGAACCGCTTACATATACAGCACACTTGCACTGCAGAGGAGGCGGAGCGTATTCAGGGACTGTGGCGGCATATGCTCTCGGTCTCTCCACTCCCCAGTAACATGGATAAGCACACGCACGAAAGCAGAAGACTGGCGCGGGCTCGGACGCTTGAGAGGCAACACGGCTCCCGACCTGGTGTATTCTACGTAGATATAGCAGGGCCTTCGCCCACGGGATTTTACAGAGCCTGTGTAGTTCACCGGGAAAAGCATGTCAATGGGCTCTCGTTCCGAGCACAAAATCCAGAGCACGCTGAGGAAGTCGCGACAGCGCTTGCTGTGGCGGACCCCAACTCGAAAGTTATCATCACGCACTCCCGGAAAGCATGTGCTCATTACTTGGTAGGAGAGATATCCCCCCTAGCCAGCCAAATTCTAAAACGGGCTCTCGCTGATCCAGCCTCGAAACGCATCGTATGTGCTCCTGGCCATCAGGGCTTACGAGGTAATGAGGCCGCTGACGCGGCCGCCCGAGCGCTTACCCACCGGGCTCCTCACCTTGGCTCCTATGACTCGGAGGCCAATGCACCGCTGCTGCGGTTCAAAGAAATTCTGACCTATTGTCGCGACGCTCACCGCCTTTACCCAGCTCCTGCAAAGGGGCTGAGTAAGGCGGAAGAGCGAACTCTAAGGCGCCTGCAGACAGGTACTCTACTCTGTCCTGCAATCCTAAAACATTTCGATGCGAACACAGATGGACGGTGCCCACACTGTGGGGAGACGTGTGATATCTTCCACTTGGTATGGGAATGCCCGAAAAATCCCCACCTACCCCCTTCCCCTACCCCTTCCCGAGAGGCATGGGAGACTGCCCTCCTCAACTGCTCATCACTAGAGTCTCAACGGGCTCTGGTGAGACGGGCGCGAGTAGGGGCCTCGTCATGCGCTGTCCCGGACTAATGACGCCGACCATGTAGCGGGGTCATGCTTTGGCCCCGTACCTCTCTCTTTTATAATAAATGTTTTTCATTATCATCATCATACCCGTCGCCTTGCGGCACCTTATCACCTCTGAGACGGGCGTGCGCATCCGTCTTAGAGTCACGCGCTTCGTTTTCCAAGAAAACTGCCAGATGGCACTCATGTCTCAAGTGTTACGTGACTTGATTGATATGTGGGGTTTAACGTCCCAAAACCACTATATGATTATGAGAGACGCAATGGTGTTACGTGACTTGATGCGATCGTTCGCCTCCACTGCACGCTCGAAGCACTCAAACGCAGCGCCTCCAGAATAACATTCACCGATTTTCCTGCGCAGAACATCAAATAAATGTTTTGTTCACTCTCTCCACACGCAAGACTATCGTTTATTGACGACATTTGCAGAATAGTATGCAGATACGGGGCCAATTTTTTGTCTGCAATTTTTCCATGTTTTTTTGTCGCACTTTGTGGGTGCGGTTTTTGTGCGTCAGTTCAGCGTGATAACCAAATTTTGTTTAGAATTCTAGGTACTAAAAAAAGCCCTTTTACGAAAAGGGGCATGTAAGTGTGCCATATTGGAGGCACCGGTTGGGCGTTTCTACTTCTTCGTTGTTTTTCAGTGCTATGACATAAACTTGCATTGTTGTTCCTGGCATGCTATTTGTCTGTCGTTATATTGGTCGTGTTCAAAATTCATTTCCATTTGAAAATATAATCGTTGACGTGGCTGTAGCAGCCGTCAAATTAAATTGCGAGATTATTGTGCTTAGAAAGAACCACTGCATATAAATGCAGGTGACCCGAGTGAGACGTTTCTATACAATGGTGAAACTTAGCGTACAAGCAGGAAGACATGAATACCTACTTCATGACTATAGCTGCACACTTCACTAGTCTCCTACGGCACATCTTGTTGCCAATTAGGAAAGATTCCAATACAGTATGCCTGACAGCACCAAGCATGTTAAGGCTTGACGGTTCTGTGTGTTTCTTACTGGCGATTTCGCTTTCTTTCGTAGGCGCAGGTTCAAGGACAGAAATTCATCAGCCTGGTAAGAATAAAATATCTGGTTGTCAAAAAAACGAAAGAAACGTAAATTGTGGCAGCAGTTTTATTTCCCCTCTGTAGCTTACGTGCTTTCCAGTAACAAGTCTTTTCAAGACCGACGGTCACAGTTGTTTCAGGCGCAGCATGTCTTTGTCGCGTTGGTCGCAAAAGTGGTGCGGTTTTCCTTTCCATTGGGCCTAGTGGGAACCTCTCGCATGCTTGATACGCCCAAAAAGTTTGGATGTGATGTACTTATGGAGTTCGCCAAGTGCTCTAGACTGCATCCATACACCGCAGGCTACATAAAGTTTACGACCCTTTGATCTGATCAAATTATCGCATGTGCAGTTTAGTGAAGTGATTCGTCGAGGTTTCGCCAAACAGTTTGTGCAGAAGCTTCATTCTACCGCGAATACGTGCTCTTCTATTGTGACAAAATATTACGTTCATGCACATTGACTTGCTTTCATCTTGCGCCTTATTTGTGCTAAGAGAATGACGCTACACATTGAAGGCGAAAAAATTGTATCCACCTTCGCCCCACTCACTTTGGCTTTTTAAAGGACAAAGCAGGCCACACGGTAGATCTTCTGTATGTTTCTCTAAGCTGTATATGAATGTGTATGAAGTGGTTCGCATAGATACACAAGGTGCTGTCTACGGCAATGCCAACAACTCCACTGTTTAGCTGCTTCTAGTTCACTTTCCGCGCGTCTCCTTAACGTCCCCATCAGTTACGGAACGAGTCGAGGCACTACCTCCTCTATTTATTTAGGGCGTGGGCCGTGGCCTGGCCGAACGCTCTCCTCGGGCCATTGAGCACGCACTCCGCTCGCCGAAGCCGCGGGATGGCACTGCGCGAGTTGACTATACGGGAAGCTGGCGCTGAACGGCCGCGCGTGCTCCTATGGGAGGCTTGCGAAATCGTGTTTCCAAGCGAGTTAATTTGCATTCGTGTTTATTGTTGAGCACGTGCCCCCGTTGTTCAAAATTGTTCAACTTGGTTGTTATAAATTTGGGAGAACTGCTTTAAGGCATAGGCTTGTCTCATGTAGTCGCGGTATGTCATGCCCTTTATATGCGGCGAGACGAAGGGCGGTGTGGTGTAACGCGGAAGAACATCACCACCGAGGGGGTGCGTGAGTTTATGCAACCCCCTCAACGCGTCGCATGAGTTTCATAGCAAGCTTATGCGATAAGGCTTTGCAAAGTCACTTTCTCTAGTCGTCTTGGTGTGCCTATGTAGTCATTCACGGTTTGTCATGCGGTCACGATCCATCAAAAAAAAAGTGCCGCCATATCCACGAAGCGAATGATGATGAGTGGGCGAAGCTCCGGAGGTAAACCTGGTAAACCGTGAATCCTCCGTACATTACGCCCACTCGATTTTACTACAAGGCTCCCCCTAGCGTACGTCGCCACGCTAAATCGAACGATTGCCTTCCACCAACGACACGCGCCATACGTGACATCATTCATATTTTATAACATTTCGCATCTTTAATCATCAACTACAAGTACCCCCGTCTAGTTTTTAACATCTTTTCATTATCAGCTACAAGTAACGCCATCTAGTGAACATTGCAAGAACTAAACGAGACGTGGCTACATACAGGGGACGCACAGCCCACACCTTAAGGAGCTTCGCCCCTAATAAAAGAGGGTTGCGCCATGAAAATTGAGTAAATACCACTACTCACAACCAGTTCAATAAAAATGACGGCGGCCCAACAAAAACCACTGATATTAGTGCCATTGAAACTCTTTCGTAAATGCCTTAAGAAAATGAATGCGGGCACGTAGTGAAGCAGAACAGAAAACAAGTGCTTTAAGGTATGCTGCATCACGGCGCCGTTTACTGATGACATTAGCGGAGCGCAAGCACTATTCCTTACAAGCTTCGCTCCATGCAGTTTTGATATTACCAATACTAATAAAAATACTGATAAATTTTATTATTATCTCTAGCTTACCTGTTTCAGTAAATAGCTATCTATCCTACTATACCCTTCAGGGTAAACCACTGCCTGCCCAAAATGTTAAGTGAAATAATGTACTTACTCGTTGTCAACTTTAAAAAGGAAAACACGGTGTGTGAGTCCATTATATGTTCCAGGTGGATAAGGCATTTTCTTCTCCCCATATTTTTGGGCACCGTACTATAGAGAGAAGGAAAAGTTGTCATAATAGGATATTGACGTGAAAGAAAACTTGTAAACGGTGATTATTTAAGTACTTAGGTGAATTTCAAGGTGAGAATTCAATATTCTAAGAGAGAATCAGCGAGAGAGAAAAAGTTAGTGTTCTGGAACATCTACGTAGGCAACCATTGTGTCTTTACTGAGATGCTTTTACCCACTGCTGACATTGGTGGGCATGGCTGCTGCGTTGCTCCTGCGTAACTAGGTCATTACTGTTGCGACGTAATTCTAATGACTATCAAGACATCAAGTTAGCTTTGAATGATGTCTACCAGCTCTTCTAGTCACCGTGTACCAGCAAGAATGACTATGCTTGTTAAAAAGGGAATGATGAGATAGTCTTCCAGCACAATAGAGACGTGCTGTTCGAGTGGTACGACAATTTTCAAGGATAGCTTTATCGACTTGGATGTCAGCCAATAATTGCACCAAGGTGGTTGGGGAAGTCCATACAGAAGATATCATCTGTCAAGCGAAGTTTCAAGACCACAAAGCTCATGAAATCAATAGATAAATCTCATTGGTAATGGTCACTCTTGTTGCACATGTTCCTGCCGGGGTTACCTGTTGACCATGAGCTGTCTATGTTTCGGGGCCTTCCCAGGGCATCTGGACTTCTTCAACTTCACGGCAAACAGCGTACTGATGGCAGAGCTTTAGATACCAGTGTCATCGAGAGACGACAGTGTAGTGCATCGTCTTGCGTTTCGGTCATATCTCAGCGTGGGACCACGGTGACCTTTGCTCAATGCGCTGTGCGATACACCCTTGTCAGGTCTTCAGGCAGTGAACGTTTTCCATCAATGGCAGTGGCGGTGTCATCGATAGCAATGGAAGATCGTCAGCGCAACGCCGAAAAGCATTGGGACCTTCATTAGTCAATGCTTCTGTTTTTTTTTCGGATATGGTCTCACGGATTGGTCTCGGGAAAACATCGTGTGCTGCTGGCAAGCGCTGCAAAACAGCAGCAAAGCGAAAAGAAAACGGGGAGGTAGCCAGGTTACCCATCTCTCTACTGCATGGTTGCCCGTGACGCCGCGCTGTTTTAGATGTGAAACATCTTTTTCTTGAGCCTATGCCGCGCGGCGTCGGCGGCCTCCGCAATTCTACTAAGCCTAAAGTGCCTATATACCTTCGGAAAAGTACAGCATTCTTTTGAACTGCGCCGCTTCCTCCTCTCACCACCTAGAAAGCAGACTGCAAGATTGTGGCGCGTTACAGAGGGTGCCACTGTCACAAGCGAAAGAAAAAGCAACGCGCCTGAAAGGAGGCGGCGACGGGGAGAGCAGATGGCGGTACTTTTACGAAGTATAGGGACTTCACCTATGCCTACGAAACTCTCATTCTTTCCTCTCACCAACAGTTGCACGTTACTCTCTCCACTTCTCTCCTACCACTTGCTTGCGCTCGCTGCCTCTTTCTCTCCTCAAGGCATCCGTGCCATCGGCGTTAACATCCTCATTGCGCATGCACGTTGGCCCCCACCTATATCTTCACTCCTACGTTCTCCCTCTCTGGTCTCTAACGCCGACGCAGGGAGCGTCTGCTAGCTTACCCTCGATTCCCATCTTCTCTAGCACTCTTCCTATGGAGTGTACACTGCCATTGTAAATATGTGTGGTGTGTGCGAGTCTCCTCCCTCTCTCTCGCCTCACAACGTCAATGCAGGCAACGGCTCCGGGAGAGTTTCTTAATTAAAAAAAAACCGACTGCGTGCGCTGCACAACGGTTCACTCGCCACCCGTGTATATAGGAACCGGATGTTCTCATCGAATGTAGTGCCGGTGGGAGATTTATTATGTTCGTTGTTAAACAAGAAACGTTCGAAGCGTGCGGAATAACTCACATAGAATTGCTGGTCTCTGTGTCTAATCGGAGTCTTCTGTCTCTCACCGCCCATAAGCAGCGATTGGCAAGTTTCAGTAGCAAACGCCGGTAAATCACTGCGTTCTTCACGCCTTCCGAGGTTCTCTCCTGCGCGACGCTGTGACGAGGACCAGCGGCAACATCGCCGCCAGTGTAAACGTTAGTGCCCACTGTATAGTGAACTAGATTATGATATAGTTTGCAAGTTTTTGCACGTTTCGAGCTTGCTTTTACAATTATAAGACAACAATGTATATCTTTGTAGCACTTGCTACATTGTACGGATTTTGGGAAAGTAAGTCACCTGGCATATATATGTTTGTGTGTTTTTTCTCCTGCCATCGCATAGAGGGGGTGCACGTACACCAAACACGTAAAATTTTGTAGTAGTAGAGCTTAAACTTTTTTAGGGGCGAAGCTCCTTATGGCTTTGGCTTGGGCGTCCCTCGTAGTACGTAACCACCAGTGGCACATACCCGAAATAGGTATAATATTTGATTGATATGTGGGGTTTAACGTCCCAAAACCTCCATATGATTATGAGAGACGCCATAGTGGAGGGCTCCGGAAATTTCGACCACCTGGGGTTCTTTAACGTGCGCCCAAATCTGAGCACACAGGCCTACAACATTTCCGCTTCATCGGAAATGCAGCCGCCGCAGCCGGGATTCGATCCCGCGACCTGTGGGTCAGCAGCCGAATACATTAGCCACAAGACCACTGCAGCGGGGCATATAACATTTGAACTCCAAGGTGGTGCCGGTGAGAGATTTCTTCTGTGCGTTGTTTAACAATAAAAAATAGTGCTCAATGTACATGCCAATGGCTGCTAATGGGGAATGAGAGACAGGAGCATTCGGCTTTTAGTCAACGCGCACGCTGCGATCCCCATAAGCAGCCATTCGCATGTACATTGAGCACTATCGGACTAGAAAGGGTTGCTACAATATACTCGCTGGGTGTAACCTCCTAAGTTTTAGAAAGGTTTAGCGAGCGTTGAGCCGCAGGGCCATGAATACAATGAATTAGTATATACCATGAATGAATTCGAGGGGGTTAAAGGGGGGAAGCAGACACGAAGCACAAGCCGTAAGAAATTAAAAGTTGAATCCTCCTGTCTCTCATTTCACATTAGCAGCCACTGGCATGTACATTGAGCACTATCTGACAGGAAAAGGTTGCTACGTTATACTCGCTGAGCGTAACCTCCTTGGTTTCAGAAAAGGTTTAGCGAGCGTTGGGCCGCAGTGCCATGAATACAGTGAGCTAGTTTATACCATGAACTTTAGGTGGATGAAGGTGGGAAGTAGACCCGAAGCGCAAGCCGTAAGAAAGTGTGCGTGTGCCACCTCTCGTTTAGTCCTTCGAATGTCCACTGAATGGCGGTGCTTCTATATGGAGAATATATGATAAAAAGATGCGAGATGGTGGGACTTGGAGTGTTGAATAGATGGATGAACGGACACACAGACAGATGCATGGATGGACGCATGAACGGCTGCAGGGGCGGATGCATTAACGAACGCAGGGATGGGTGCACGAACAGACGCATGGACGGTCACACAGACGGACGCATGGACGGACGAATGCTTCGCCCCACTCTCCATCATTCATTCCGTGGATATGCTGCCATTTTTTTCTTAAGGGCAAGGATTGTCTTATGCAGACTTTTGTAATAATCAAGCGGGACAGTTCAGCAGGACAATTGGTGTCAAAAGGGGAAGTACAAGTATAGGATCCTATAGAAATACAACGCGGGTTTTGACAGGGTGTTCCCTTGTTACCCTTGTAAATTCAGCTCTATCTACAAGGACTAGAAGCCAAATTAGAGGTGAGTCGACTCGTCTTAAGCCTCTTTTTTGCCAAGCAAGGAAAACATGAAGAACTGTCATACCCAGCATTGATGTATGCAGATGATATAGTAATAATAGTCGACAACAAGGAAAATATGCTGGGTTGATAGGCACGCCGGCGGCAATTGGCAGCTACGGCCTCACATCGGTTTCTCCAAAGGCTGAACAGCCACGCAACTATTAAGAGAGCGGAGAAGCGGCTACGCGGAAATCGGCCGTTGGACACGAAAGTTCGCACACCCTGTCCCCGAAAACAAGCATTAACCGCACGCCAAAAAAGGCGGGAAACCACACATTCAAACGTCGCATGTTGATCGGTCTCTACCATGACGCAGTTGAGGCAAGTGGAAGTGCGAACTACCTGCCATCGCTGCAACCGATCTCGCGTGGGGAGCAAGCCCCAGCCTAACCTCCAGACAAAGTTTCTGAGATGCCCTGGCAACACTGCGACAGTTATTGGTTTCCAAGCGCGGTTCAATACAGATTGACGATGCTGGGGCACCAAGGGCCGTAGAAGGGCGGCCATTGTGTCCACCACTCTAGAATCGGCCACCTCTATCTCTGGGCACGTAGCTTCCAAACGTCGGTGAAATGCCAGAAGGGCTCGATACAAAGATGGTAATTCAGTTGATTGGGCACCTTTGTTTATCTGGCTATCAGGCAAGAAGACACGTAGTGATTGCCCCAGATGGAAGCGAGCCAGTGTCTGAGCGGGCATGTCATCATTGCTTAGTATTCGCAATAGAGTGCGGAGGCACAATGTAGAAGCCGCGACGGAAACGTCGGGGAATGCAAAACCACCTTGATCTCGCGGTTGAGCTAACGCTGGACGCGATAACAATTCTGTGCCACCAGACTAAAAAATGAACTGATGCAGCTTTGCACTTTCTTGCAGACGTGGAGCGGTGGTTTAACAGAATGGCAAAGGTACCAAAATTTTCCTAGGTACACCGTTTGAGTTAAGTATCGGCGTTCCAGGAGGGGGAATTCGAAGTACCTGGCTGCTTTGATATCATTTAGAAGAGTTTGTACAACGGATGACCAGATGCTATCCTGTATACCAAATACAGTGAAAGTAACGGCGAGTATTCAAATCTCAGGAGACGACTGCAAAGGCGACGTGATGTTGATACGACCGCTGGGGTTGCCAATGAAAAAAATACTGGCTTTTAGAAAAGTTTAATCTTGCACCGGAGATAATACCGAAATCATGGAATGTATCAAGAGCATGCTGCAGCGACTGTTCATTATGCACATATAGAGTGATATCATCTGCATATGCAGCGCCCTTTACTTGAGTGTTTACCGGGTAGAGTAAGCCACGAATCTGCGTGTGATGTTCAACGGCCCTTAAAGAGGGCTCTAATGCAAGGATAAATAACACTGGGAGAGGGGACACCTGAGACGGACACCACGCGTGACTCTAATGCCTGACTCTCACGGGAACCTAAGTGAAGGGTACTTTCTAAATTAGTGTACATCGCGTTGATAAGGTCAATGAACTTATCCTGGAATCCGTATGCATGTAAAACATTTAGTATGTAGCCATGTTCTATGAAATCAAAAGCTTTCTCTTGATTTAATGAAACCAACAGTCCCTGCGCATATCCGCTAATGGTGTATTGAATGATGTCACGCGTTAACCACGTATGGGTGTGTATTTCTCGGCCCGGAACAGAACAGACCTGGTGGGGAGCGATTATAGTTGCAAGAAATGGACTGATTCGGCGCACCAAAATGTTAGCCAAGAGCTTGTAATCTACATTGAGCAGGGTAATAGGGCGCCAATCTTCTGGTCGCGTGGACATTGGGTCTTTCTTGGGAACTAGTGTTATACAGCCTTTGTGGAAAGAAGTTGGAAGTGTATTATCTTGGAAACACTTGCGAATGACGCGTGACATAGTTGGACCAATGATAGGCCAGAACTGTACATAAAACTCTGCAGGGAGTTCGTCAGGCCCTGGGGCCGATCCCTTTTTCATTGCGTCTAATGCGCTTTTGATTTCGTCATCGGATGGCGGTGATAGGAGAACGTCATTTGACATGTTGGAATCATGAGGTAAATCTGTTAGCAGAGGATGCGAAGAAATGGATCCTGGGTAACAGACATTAGCACCAGATTTAGCTAATGACTCAAAGTGTTGAGTGAATTCCTGAAAGTCGCGCGTACCCGCAGCAGCTGGGGTGATAGAGTTTAGCGAGTGGGCAGGCGAGCCTGGTGGACAAAGCAGAGCTCTGCGTGCATACCTTAGCACCTCAGGGTGCGTAGAGGGTGCACGTCTACAGCGCCAAGCTGCAGCCGAGAGTGAAGAAGCGCGCATAATACGCTAGTACCGTTCAATGAGCTCCTCTTGCCATGCCCGCATTACAGGAGAAGGACTGGGAACTCGATTGGCAATGCGTATCTTCTGGATTAACAATGACGCATCTTTCAACATACGGGTGCAAAGTCCTCTGCCCGACGCACTGCAATGATGCCGCCACTGTTCTTTGAGGCGATTCCAATCAGCTACATCGGCCCCAATGAGCGATGCGCGTAACGCTCGGGATAGTTTCTCCGTAGCCTGAGAGTCCTGGAGGACGCGGCAATCGAGACGCCATGGTCTGTGAACCGTTGGCGTCCCCGCTGGCAGGAGGAGAGATAACATAACCGACCGATGGTCGCTCATGTACACTGGTGTCGGTGGCAATGACATTACCCCGGTGTCGTGAACGTAGGTAATGAGACTGGGGGATGCATACACGCGATCAATTCGGCTGCTCGACGCTGCTCGACGCCAAGTATAGGCATAATTACTGCCATGCACACTTTGATGATTGTCACTCAAGGCCAACTGCTGAACTAGACGTTCGAGTTCTCTGGCATTCCAGTTTGACCGGCCGCGACCCGGACCTCGAACGTCTGCGTGTGAGTCTAAGACACAATTGAATTCCCCTAAAAGTACCACATGTCGGGAATTCAAAAGTAACGCATCAAGAGATTGGAAGAACGCGTCTATGTTTCGGGGCCTTCCCAGGGCATCTGGACTTCTTCAACTTCACGGCAAACAGCGTACTGATGGCAGAGCTTTAGATACCAGTGTCATCGAGAGACGACAGTGTAGTGCATCGTCTTGCGTTTCGGTCATATCTCAGCGTGGGACCACGGTGACCTTTGCTCAATGCGCTGTGCGATACACCCTTGTCAGGTCTTCAGGCAGTGAACGTTTTCCATCAATGGCAGTGGCGGTGTCATCGATAGCCACGGAAGATTCTCAGCGCAACGCTGAAAGGCATTGGGACCTTCATTAGTCAATGCTTCTGTTTTTTTCGGATATGGTCTCACGGATTGGTCTCGGGAAAACATCGTGTGCTGCTGGCAAGCGCTGCAAAACAGCAGCAAAGCGAAAAAAAACGGGGAGGTAGCCAGGTTACCCATCTCTCTACTGCATGGTTGCCCATGACGCCGCGCTGTTTTAGATGTGAAACATCTTTTTCTTGAGCCTATGCCGCGCGGCGTCGGCGGCCTCCGCAATTCTACTAAGACTAAAGTGCCTATATACCTTCGGAAAAGTACAGCATTCTTTTGAACTGCGCCGCTTCCTCCTCTCACCACCTAGAAAGCAGACTGCAAGATTGTGGCGCGTTACAGAGGGTGCCACTGTCACAAGCGAAAGAAAAAGCAACGCGCCTGAAAGGAGGCGGCGACGGGGAGAGCAGATGGCGGTACTTTTACGAAGTATAGGGACTTCACCTATGCCTACGCAACTCTCATTCTTTCCTCTCACCAACAGTTGCACGTTACTCTCTCCACTTCTCTCCTACCACTTGCTTGCGCTCGCTGCCTCTTTCTCTCCTCAAGGCATCCGTCCCATCGGCGTTAACATCCTCATTGCGCATGCACGTTGGCCCCCACCTATCTCTTCACTCCTACGTTCTCCCTCTCTGGTCTCTCAACGCCGACACAGGGAGCGTCTGCTAGCCTACCCTCGATTCCCATCTTCTCTAGCACTCTTCCTATGGAGTGTACACTGCCATTGTAAATATGTGTGGTGTTGGAGAGTCTCCTCCCTCTCTCTCGCCTCACAACGTCAATGCAGGCAACGGCTCCGGGAGAGTTTCTTAATTAAAAAAAACCGACTGCGTGCGCTGCACAACGGTTCACTCGCCACCCGTGTATATAGGAACCGGATATTCTCATCGAATGTAGTGCCGGTGGGAGATTTATTATGTTCGTTGTTAAACAAGAAACGTTCGAAGCGTGCGGAATAACTCACATAGAATTGCTGGTCTCTGTGTCTAATCGGAGTCTTCTGTCTCTCACCGCCCATAAGCAGCGATTGGCAAGTTTCAGTAGCAAACGCCGGTAAATCACTGCGTTCTTCACGCCTTCCCAGGTTCTCTCCTGCGCGACGCTGTGACGAGGACCAGCGGCAACATCGCCGCCAGTGTAAACGTTAGTGCCCGCTGTATAGTGAACTAGAATATGATCTAGTTTGCAAGTTTTTGCACGTTTCGAGCTTGCTTTTACAATTATAAGACAACAATGTATATCTTTGTAGCACTTGCTACATTGTACGGATTTTGGGAAAGTAAGTCACCTGGCATATATATGTTTGTGTGTTTTTTCTCCTGCCATCGCATGGAGGGGGTGCACGTACACCAAACACGTAAAATTTTGTAGTAGTAGAGCTTAAACTTTTTTAGGGGCGAAGCTCCTTATGGCTTTGGCTTGGGCGTCCCTCGTAGTACGTAACCACCAGTGGCACATACCCGAAATAGGTATAACATTTGATTGATATGTGGGGTTTAACGTCCCAAAACCTCCATATGATTATGAGAGACGCCATAGTGGAGGGCTCCGGAAATTTCGACCACCTGGGGTTCTTTAACGTGCGCCCAAATCTGAGCACACAGGCCTACAACATTTCCGCCTCCATCGGAAATGCAGCCGCCGCAGCCGGGATTCGATCCCGCGACCTGTGGGTCAGCAGCCGAGTACCTTAGCCACAAGACCACTGCAGCGGGGCATATAACATTTGAACTCCAAGGTGGTGCCGGTGAGAGATTTCTTCTGTGCGTTGTTTAACAATAAAAAATAGTGCTCAATGTACATGCCAATGGCTGCTAATGGGGAATGAGAGACAGGAGCATTCGGCTTTTAGTCAACGCGCACGCTGCGATCCCCATAAGCCGCCATTCGCATGTACATTGAGCACTATCGGAAGTTTATACCATGAACTCAAGGTGGTTGAAGGTGGGAAGTAGACCCGAAGCGCAAGCCGTAAGAAAATGTGTGTGTGCCACCTCTCGTTTAGTCCTTGGAATGTCCACTGAATGGCGGTGCTTCTATATGGAGAATATATGATAAAAAGATGCGAGATGGTGGGACTTGGAGTGTTGAATAGATGGACGAACGGACACACAGACAGATGCATGGATGGACGCATGAACGGACGCAGAGGCGGATGCATGAACGAACGCAGGGACGGGCGCACGAAGAGACGCATGGACGGTCACACAGACGGACGCATGGGCGGACGAATGCTTCGCCCCACTCTGCATCATTCACTCCGTGGATATGCTGCCATTTTTTTCTTAGGGCAAGGATTGTCTTATGCAGCCTTTTGTAATAATCGAGCGGGACAATTCAGCAGGACAATTGGTGTCAAAAGGGGAAGTACAAGTATAGGATCCTATAGAAATACAACGCGGGCTTTTACAGGTAGAAGGGTTGCTACAATATACTCGCTGGGTGTAACCTCATTAGTTTTAGAAAGGTTAGCGAGCGTTGAGCAGCAGGGCCATGCATACAATGAACTAGTATAACCATGAATGAATTCGAGGGGTTAAAGAGGGGAAGCAGACACGAAGCACAAGCCGTAATAAATTAAAAGTTGAATCCTCCTGTCTCTCATTTCACATTAGCAGCCACTGGCATGAACATTGAGCACTATCTGACAGGAAAAGGTTGCTACGTTATACTCGCTGAGCGTAACCTCCTTGGTTTCAGAAAGGTTTAGCGAGCGTTGGGCCGCAGTGCCATGAATACAGTGAGCTAGTTTATACCATGAACTTAGGTGGATGAAGGTGGGAAGTAGACCCGAAGCGCAAGCCGTAAGAAAGTGTGCGTGTGCCACCTCTCGTTTAGTCCTTCGAATGTCCACTGAATGGCGGTGCTTCTATATGGAGAATATATGATAAAAAGATGCGAGATGGTGGGACTTGGAGTGTTGAATAGATGGATGAACGGACACACAGACAGATGCATGGATGGACGCATGAACGGCTGCAGGGGCGGATGCATGAACGAACGCAGGGACGGGTGCACGAACAGACGCATGGACGGTCACACAGACGGACGCATGGACGGACGAATGCTTCGCCCCACTCTCCATCATTCATTCCGTGGATATGCTGCCATTTTTTTCTTAGGGCAAGGATTGTCTTATGCAGCCTTTTGTAATAATCGAGCGGGACAATTCAGCAGGACAATTGGTGTCAAAAGGGGAAGTACAAGTATAGGATCCTATAGAAATACAACGCGGGCTTTGACAGGGTGTTCCCTTGTTACCCTTGTAAATTCAGCTCTATCTACAAGGACTAGAAGCCAAATTAGAGGTGAGTCGACTCGTCTTAAGCCTCTTTTTTGCCAAGCAAGGAAAACATGAAGAACTGTCATACCCAGCATTGATGTATGCAGATGATATAATAATAATAGCCGACAACAAGGAAAATATGCTGGGTTGATAGGCACCTGCGGTAATGAGTTCACTAAAGAGTCAGTAGTAAAGACCGGCAATCGTGGTATTCAATGATAAAAAAGGCAGTGAGCATAAGATACAGCACATCACCCTAAAAATGGTGCATGAATACAAATATATCGTCGTATGGATGAATAACGGGGCTGAGTACCTAAGAGAGCATGAAAGATACATAATAACTAAGGGCAACAAGAATGCAGCTGTAATGAAAAATAGGTCACTGTGGAACTACAATAGGTATGACGTTGTGAGAGAGGTTTGCAAAGGTGTCATGGTCCTGGTTTCAAATTCGGTAATGCGGTCTTGTGCATGACATCTGAGGTTCAAGCGAGACTTGAAATTAAACAACGGGGCATGAGTAGACTTGCTTTGAAAGCACATGGGAACACCCCAAACCAGGGGGTACAGGATGACATGGGATGGACGTCGTTCGAGTGCAGGGAAGCTAGCAGCAAGATAGAATTTGAGGAGCGATTGAAAAAAAACGGGAGAGGAGCGTTGGGCTAGGAAAGTTTTCAGTTACTTGTACATGGAGAATGTCGATACTAAATGGAGGAAACGAACTCAAAAATTGTGAAGCAAGTATTTAAACAACAGTAGAATACCATGCCTAAAGAAAACATAGGTTAAGAAGAAGGCGAAAGAAACAGATGGGGACATGTGGAAGATGGAATGCTTACAAAATCATCACTTGAGACCTTCCGTACGTTCATGCAGAAAACGAAGAAGAAGAGACCAACGATCATTTTCGGGGTAGCTCTCTGCTGTTCAAGGCCAAAACGGGAGTATTGCGGACCAAGAAGTACAGAACCAAATACGAAGGCACGGACACATTATGTAGTGCGTGTGGAGAGGACAAGGAAACGACTGTACATTTGATGTTTTGTTAAGGGCTGCACCCTATAGTCCAAGATAATGGCGCGCAATGTTTCGAAGCAGTGGGGTCAGGCAAAGTGAACGTGAAATGGACTTTAAGCGTGTAGAAATAACCAGGAGGAGGTCAACTGATTGGTGGCTACGTTCAAGGTGTGAGTGAAATTAAATCTTTTAACACATAGTGATAGTACTTAACTTTATGACCAGGTGGCACTAGCCGCCGCCTGATCGAAAGAGCGTAAGCGGATACATTCACCCATCCATTCATGCCAGCTTCTGCTGCGCTGCCGGGCGGAAGCGAACTCCTGCAGAGCTGCGGATGTGGTTGATTTGACGCGCTTTTGCTATCTGGTTCATGCAACGTAAAATTCCTAGGTTAAACCTGGCGAAAGCGTGTGCACGGCGCCAGGAACCAAAGATGCCTTTCCTCGGAGATTGCGCACTTCACTGCCGTTTATCACGTGCACATATTCGCGCAGGATGTATCTTGGCTCAAAATGATGTTCGCACACCGCTGAAGCTTCAGTCAGAGGCTTGTCAGCCCTCCGGAACTTGCGCTTCCACTTTCTGCGGAGATCGTAAATCTGAGAGCTGCAAAGAGCGACGCCTTCGAAGCGCTCGGTTAATTATTGGGCGACCCGGAGGAAAGCAATAAGTATCCGTTCTCCGCTTCGACATGTCAAAGGCTACATGTTCGTTGGTGTGGGATATCTCACAAAGTACAGACTCCACCCCGGTACTGGCGAGAAAATGCAGCAGATTACACCAGCACCCGTGCGGTAGAGTAGCATGTTAGAACTGGAAGAACCCGTGAGAACCCGTAGAACCCGTGAGAACGTTTCATGCGTCGTTTTTGTTTAAACAGCACGTTACGTGTCGAGCGGTAAACGTGGTTAGTTCGCTCTCGTCCTGTGTGTGTTGTTTTTGCGCGTCATGTGTGCCTGAGCAGTGCGCTGCACTTTTCAATCTGCTTGCGGTTTTCAGCGTGACATTCCAAGTTGTTGCTGTCGCATTCACTGCTTTGCCCTTGCAGCGGAACTGTGGCTTTTGTTTATTTGTAACGCCGGGCAGTAACGTGTTTTTTGTGCTTCAGCATAACGAGCAATGTATTTAGTTACATTTTCGGTAGCACGTGAAACGCTGCAATATATCGTCGTATGGATGAATAACGGGGCTGAGTACCTAAGAGAGCATGAAAGATACATAATAACTAAGGGCAACAAGAATGCAGCTGTAATGAAAAATAGGTCACTGTGGAACTACAATAGGTATGACGTTGTGAGAGAGATTTGCAAAGGTGTCATGGTTCTTGGTTTCAAATTCGGTAATGCGGTCTTGTGCATGACATCTGAGGTTCAAGCGAGACTTGAAATTAAACAACGGGGCATGAGTAGATTTGCTTTGAAAGCACATGGAAACACCCCAACTCAGAGGGTAATGGATGACATGGGATGGACGTCGTTCGAGTGCAGGGAATCTAGCAGCAAGATAGAATTTGAGGAGCGATTGAAAAAAAAACGGGAGAGGATCGTTGGGCTAGGAAAGTTTTCAGTTACTTGTACATGGAGAATGTCGATACTAAATGGAGGAAACGAACTCAAAAGTTGTGAAGCAAGTATTTAAACAACAGTAGAATACCATGCCTAAAGAAAACATAGGTTAAGAAGAAGGCGAAAGAAACAGATGGGGACATGTGGAAGATGGAATGCTTACAAAATCATCACTTGAGACCTTCCGTACGTTCATGCAGAAAAAAGAAGAAGAGACCAACGATCATTTTCGCGGTAGCTCTCTGCTGTTCAAGGCCAAAACGGGAGTATTGCGGACCAATAAGTACAGAACCAAATACGAAGGCATGGACACATTATGTAGTGCGTGTGGAGAGGACAAGGAACGACTGTACATTTGATGTTTTGTTAAGGGCTGCACCCTATAGTCCAAGATAATGGCGCGCAATGTTTCGAAGCAGTGGGGTCAGGCAAAGTGAACGTGAAATGGACTTTAAGCGTGTAGAAATAACCAGGAGGAGGTCAACTGATTGGTGGCTACGTTCAAGGTGTGAGTGAAATTAAATCTTTTAACACATAGTGATAGTATTTAACTTTATGACCAGGTGGCACTAGCCGCCGCCTGATCGAAACAGCGTAAGCGGTTACATTAACCCATCCATTCATGCCAGCTTCTGCTGCGCTGCCGGGCGGAAGCGAACTCCTGCAGAGCTGCGGATGTGGTTGATTTTGACGCGCTTTTGCTATCTGGTTCATGCAAACGTAAAATTCCTAGGTTAAACCTGGCGAAAGCGTGTGCACGGCGCCACGAACCAAAGATGCCTTTCCTCGAAGATTGCGCACTTCACTGCCGTTAATCACGTGCACATATTCGCGCAGGATGTATCTTGGTTCGAAATGATGTTCGCAGACCGCTGAAGCTTCAGTCAGAGGCTTGTCAGCCCTCCGGAACTTGCGCTTCCACTTTCTGCGGAGATCGTAAATCTGAGAGCTGCAAAGAGCGACGCCTTCGAAGCGCTCGGTTAATTATTGCGCGACCCGGAGGAAAGCAATAAGTATCCGTTCTCCGCTTCGACATGTCAAAGGCTACATGTTCGTTGGTGTGGGATAACTCACAAAGTACAGACTCCACCCTGGTCTTGGCGAGAAAATGCAGCAGATTACTTCAGCACCCGTGCGGTAGAGTAGCATGTTAGAACTGGAAGAACCCGTGAGAACCCGTAGAACCCGTGAGAACGTTTCATGCGTCGTTTTTGTTTAAACAGCACTTTACGTGTCGAGCGGTAAACGTGGTTAGTTCGCTCTCGTCCTGTGTGTGTTGTTTTTGCGCGTCATGTGTGCCCGAGCAGTGCGCTGCACTTTTCAATCTGCTGGCGGTTTTCAGCGTGACATTCCAAGTTGTTGCTTTCGCATTCACTGCTTGGCCCTTGCAGCAGAACTGTGGCTTTTATTTATTTGTAACGCAGGGCGGTAACATGTTTTTGTGCTTCAGCATAACGAGCAATGTATTTAGTTACATTTTCGGTAGCACGTGAAACGCTGCAATATATCTCCTGTCCGGACAAGGGTCGACAGCAGCGTGCAAGAGCGTTGACGCGTTAATAAAATGGGTGTTTGCGGTGGCCTGGTGTATCTGGCGATTTAGCCGAAGATTCAACCCAATGGCGGCACGACCGTTCACTAGTCCGCCTTTCTCCACACGCTCATCAGTTCGTTGATTTTGTGACCATGCTTTTGCGCGTCACACTCGAGAAAGCAGGGGCTACATTCTGATTCAAACGCACAAACAGACTGCATCGCCTTGGGTGAAGTGAGCTCTTACGTGTTCAATAATTGAATCAAGTGCTCTGCCGTGACGTTATCATTGCAGTTGTCAATAAATTGTTGAAATGGCTCACATCTCAAAGGGATGGACGCTTTGAACTAGTGCAAAGATAACCGTCTATAACGTTTCTCAGTGTACCATCTTTAACGAAATGGCCTTATTATTATTATTATATTATTATTATTATATTATTATTATTATTATTATTATATTATTATTATTATATTATTATTATTATTATTATTATTATTATTATTATATTATTATTATTATTATTATTATTATATTATTATTATTATTATTATATTATTATTATTATTATATTATTATTATTATATTATTATTATTATATTATTATTATTATTATATTATTATTATTATATTATTATTATTATTATTATATTATTATTATTATATTATTATTATTATTATTATATTATTATTATTATATTATTATTATTATATTATTATTATTATATTATTATTATTATTATATTATTATTATTATATTATTATTATTATTATTATATTATTATTATTATTATATTATTATTATTATTATATTATTATTATTATTATTATATTATTATTATTATTATTATATTATTATTATTATTATTATTATTATATTATTATTATTATTATATTATTATTATTATTATTACTATTATTATTATTATTATTATTATTATTATTATTAGTATTATTATTATTATTATTATTATTATTATTATTATTATTATTATTATTATTATTATAAATTTTAACAAAAACAATAATATAATGCTACTTAGAGTAATCGCATTATTTATTTCAACATGTTACAACTCAAAATGTTACATGTCAAGGAAAATACGACTAAAGGCAGATGAACTGCGTGACAATAAACCTACCACCCAAGCACTGGGAAGAGAAATCTCAACAATTAATTATCGACCATTGGTTTTGAAATGTTTTTTTCTTGAGACTATTACGGCTTCATCAGTGAAATAAGCTGTGGCATGCCTCCAAACCAACCCGGTCTCAGCGTCACGTGGTACAGGCGTGGAAAGACCAAGTTAGCGACTCACGATTCAGCCTGTTGGCTCAGTTGTAAATCACAAAACATGTGCACTGACAAAATGATTGTCGGAAAGGTACTAGAATATTGCTCGCTCAAAGCTGCAAAATAAAAAATTTCGCACCAGCGTTGCCAGGCTTGAGGCGGGTGTACGCAAGATCAAGAGTAACTCTAGCCTGCTAGATTCGAACTCCACATCACTTGAATAGTTCTTCTTGATTGTGGTATTTTCAAGTTAGCAGATAAATGGAAGCGTGAGTCACCCTTGGTGCATCGCCTTCGCTCTTAAGCTGAGACCATTCTTGTTCCACTTTCGTTTGCTTGAAAAGTGGCGCCTCTCCTGCGGTTAAACGTGATCAATGAATGCATTGCAATCCCCAGGTGTGCACGTCTCGACGATGGGATAACAGGGCTAACTACAATCCCGTAACTACACGACGCTGGGTAGCCCATTGGGCGTAATCGATGCCACCTGTATATGACTGCTAATCGTACGAGTGTGACATTAGAGCCGTTTGTTACTCGCTGAAAATGACCAGAGGTGAGGTGTGATTTATTAAAACGGACAACCTTAAAGAGACACGTCGTATTTTTTTAGCCGTGGGTGGTAGCGTACCATTAGCTACCGGCCAAAACTATAGTTATCAGCGGTCATTCAACCTAGTTCTCTCACACTACGTAATGAAAATCAACGGACACTTCTCGTGAATTCCTATCATTCTCGGCCAGCTGCAGCATTCAACATTGAGATCAAATATCTGGTGGCCACAGTGAGAATAGTCCATCGATCCTCAGTAACAGGGAACAAGTCCTCAGTAACAGGGAACAAACTTTCGGGGTACAAAACTTCTTGCTACGACGATAACAAGAAGAATCCGAATGACAGAGTAATAAGCAACTGCAAAAAGCGATAGAGTGGAGTCTTGACCCACGTTTTACTGATCAACTGCGAAGAGTGACAAAGTAAAGTATTCGACCTCGGAAGTCCTGACAAAAAAGCGAAGAGGAACATTTCATGTCAGTGACCCACGGTGTTTTGAGCACTGCATAGACCACCAGAGTTGAGTCAGTGACCCACAGTGTTTTGAGCACTGCATAGACCACCAGAGTTGAGTCAGTTACCCACAGTGTCGTGAGCAATTACAAAGAGAGGCAACTACAATCGAGTGTTCGACACACGAAAGCTTAAGCAATTTGAAGAGCGATATAGTTCAGTGTTCAACCCAGAGATGCTTGTGCAACTTCGAAAACCACCAGAGTTGGGTTTTCAGCCCAGGGAATTTTCAGCAATCGCTATAAAAGCAACTGATATGTGTCACCGATCCACAGCATCCTATGCCACTGTGAGAGCGACATTTGGTTTTCGACACAAAAAGTCTTTGCTGTGCTTAGTGCCAGAGTTGAATCTGACCTACGATATCTTGAAGAACTGCGAAGAGCAGCAGAGTCGAATGTTCAAATGACGGAGTCCTGTGAAACTGCGAAGAGTGAGAACGAGAGTTGTAACTTCAATCTAGGGAGTCCTGAGGAACTGCAAAGAACAACAGATACGACTTCTTATGTTAGAGAGTACTTAGCAACCGGGAAGAGTGAGAGATCACTTTTGACCTAGGCAGGTAATAGTAACTGCGAAGATCGGAAGAGTGCAGACTTCGACACAGAGCGTCTAGAGCAACTACGAATAGCGATAGACTTGATTAGTTTAGCCTGAATGTCTCAAGCAAATATGAAAAGTGACAGAGTCCGTCTTGGATGCACAGCCCAGAGCAACTGTGAAGGGTGATAAAATTTACTTTTCAATTCACGGAATACTGAGCCACTGCGAAAAGCGACATTGTTGGATCAACACCCAGGCAGCCCTAAGCAACTTCATTCAATTTTTATTATTTCAGTGTGCACATAATAAATGTTTGTGTTGGGCTGAAAGTTACGAAAGTAGCTGGACATGACCCAGTGACGCAGAGAGTTCAGGTTTTGATGCAGGCCTGTCTTAAGCTGCAGGAAGCAGTGCATGAACAAACCAGATGATTTAACGCTGTGTCCGTAGGTTAGCACGCGTCTTTTCTTTTGATTATCTTGAATTCAAAAGTCGTGCAGTTTTTTTTTCATTTCTCTTCGAATACAAAAATATGTTGCAATCGCGTGTCTGAACAAATCAATGTACCAGTTCGAACCACTGGTCACAGCAACAAAAATTGCTCTGAGGAGGCTGTCATGGGCAGGCCTGTTGTCTGCAGTGAGCTAGAAGATGAAGCGAACAAAAATATGAAACACAAGACAGCTTTACGAATGGCAAGTGAACGTAGTGGCAAGGACAGTAAGATCATTTGGATTTATTGGGAGCTGGTGCAGGAATCTAGAGAGAAGCTGAGTGTCGACATCAATGGCAGAGATACCGGCGCAGATACAGGATTACATCACGTAGTGGCGTGCAGTATAGGGTATCATAGGGGAAAAGCATGCAAGATCAAGCGAACTCAAACCATCTTGAGTGGACTAGTATATTGAAGCAAACAATGTAGGCGAAAGCATTATATTTTGTCTGGTTCATTCAGAGCGAGCTCGCATTAGGTACAAATGCACTTCCAATACTTGGCAAGATGTGTTGGTGGTGATCCAACCATGTAGTCGCAATATTTAGTGTAACACGCAAGACAACGGAAGAGGCAGAGGAAACTCTGCAAAGGGAGTGCAGAGTTTCCTCCAAAGAATTCAGACAGCGATTTACAGAATTGACCAAGCACTACTTCGTGTTAACGTGCAGCTTCAAAATAAACCTAGAGTGGCTCTAGAGTGACTAAAAGGCTCCTAAATCTACTAATATTATGACTGACAACTGATAGTGACATTTGAGAATACTGACAACTCAGTTCGCCGGACAAAACAAAGACTTAAAGAGCATCGTTACGTCTAACCAATTGTGGGACAGAAAAATCAAAACAAAATTTTTGGAGCTCTTTAACTTCACTAGTTGCGAAGATATTGCGCCATAAAGATCTTCAACAAACCAACTCCGTATTCTCTTCTCCAATGTTCAGCGGCTGTGTTTCTTTTATATTAGCCGATGAAATAATTTCCAGTCATGCATAAGTGTGTGCTTTGACATAGTCTAAATATCTTTTAAGCATATTGTGACGCACCAAGAGCCGTAGAGACAAGACAGGAACAGCGGGGCAGAAAGACACGAGCGTGTATTTTCAGAACGAGGCGCTAACCACACTTCTTCTTCGTTCTCTTTGCCCTTTTTGGCTGGCTAGGGCTTGCCGGCTCAAAACTCTAGGTGGCATTATTCCCCCTCCCATTAGAGCATCAACTCGATGCTCATACACAAGGACACGGCAGGGTCGATAAGGAAAAAAAAAGAGAGAGAGAGTAACGGTACCTATAGTGCACAGGGCATATGCAGCTGCAAAAAAATTGCCTGAGGTTGGTCATAACAGAAAAAAAACCATTAAGTGAGTTCACAGTTCGTTCGATACCTAACGGACAATGTAAAAAAAAGGAAATGTTTGCTGCCCGGGCACAATAAGGCGAGTATAACCGCGATATATAGGGTTTTAGGCGGACGACATGCACAATCTCTGTTCGTGGTGAGTGGCGATGGGTCGTTGCCGAGCCTCCGTCTGCAATAACTTCGTAATTGACCTCATTCAACCGCCATAGTACTTTGTAGGGTCCGAAGTACTTGCTCAGGAGTTTTTCGTTGAGACCTCGCCGTCTAACAGGAGTCCAAACCCACACTTGGTCGCCAGGTTGATAGGAGACTTGTCGATGGTGGATATTGTACCTTCGGGCGTCTTCACATTGCTGCGATCTTATGTGCACGCGAGCTAATTGACGTGCTTCCTCTGCACGCTGAATGTAATCGTCGACATCAGGAGTTAGTAGCTCTTCCTGGTCGATGTCTCAAGAAATCATAGCTTCTAGCATGGTTTGCACGTCTCGACCGTAAACGAGGCGGAATGGTGCGAACCTTGTCGTTACGTATGGCAGGATTTCGTCCCATGTTTTATGCTGCACATCCACGTCCATAGAAATCATGCCCGCCAGCGTTTTGTTCAACCTTTCTGTTAAGCCGTTACTGGAGGTGGTATGCGGTTGTCTTGCGGTAGTTCGTGTAACTGAGCTTGAAGATGTTGTCCAACAGTTTTGCCGTAAATGCTGTCCTTCGGTCAGTGATGAATGACGGGGCACCATGACGAAGCACAATGTGGTGCATGAAAAACTGGGCGACTTCAGATGCTGTACCGCGTGGTAATGGCTTCGTTTCAGCGTAACGCGTCAAGTAATTAGTTGTGACGGTGATCCACTTGTTTCCGGAGTGAGACAAAGGAAACGGTTTAAGGAGGTCCATCCCAATTTGGTCATACGGCGTACGCGGTGGATCGATGGGTTGTAAGAGGCCTGCAGGCTTTACAGGTGGTGACTTGCGACGCCGACATTCGCGGCATCCTTTCACGTAGCGTTTGACACAAGCTGCGAGTTTTGGCCAGAAATATAGCTGTCGAACCCGGTCGAGCGTCCGTGAGTATCCCAGATGGCCGGATGTCGGCTCATCGTGGCAGGCTAATAGGATGTCATCATGAAGGTCTTGAGGGACGACTAGAAGATAAGATCTGCTGCCAACACCGGTGTTTTTCTTGTATAATATGCCATGTCGTAAGCAAAATGTCGGCAACGTACGGGAAAGTGGACGAGGAACAGACGCGGTGCTGCCTTCTAAATGATCGATGATGGGCCTTAACTCGGGGTCCGCTCGTTGCTTACTCAGGAGGTCCGCGCCACTGAGAGTCTACAGGAAGGCGCTGTCGTCTTCTACAGCTGTATGGTCGGATTCCAGAGGTGCCCGTGATAGCGTGTCGGCGTCTTCATGCTTTCTACCCGACTTGTATACGATGGTGACATCGAATTCGTGAAGTCGCAGACTCCACCGTGCTAATCGCCTAGAGGGGTCTCAGAGGTTAACGAATCAACATAAAGCGTGGTGATCAGTCACAACTTTGAATGGGCACCATAGAGATAAGGCCTGAACTTTGTAATCGCCCATATTACTGCGAGACATTCTTTCGCTAACGTTGAATAGTTGGTTTCGGCACGTGATAGAGTGCGGCTCGCGTAGGCAATCACACGTTCGATCCCATCTTGTGTTTGCACCAGGATAGCTCCGAGACCAATGTTGCTTGCGTCAGTGCGCACCTCTGTGTCAGCGTCCTCATCGAAATGACCGAGTACAGGAGGGGATGACAATCGATGTTGCAGTTCCGCAAAGGCAGTCGCTTGTTCGTCATTCCACTGAAATGGGGTGTCGTCACGCGTAAGTCTAATGAGAGGCTCCGCAACCATAGAGAAGTTTTCAATAAAGCGGTGATAGTAGGCGCAGAGCCCTAGAAATTGCCGAAGACTTTTTTTGTCTGTCGGAGCTTGAAAAGTGGCCATCAACGGCAGTCTTCTCGGGATCAGGGCCGAACGCCTGCAGCGCTCACAACTTGACCCAAGAACTTCAGTTCATTGTAGCCGAAATGGCACTTCTCAGGCTTGAGGGTAAGGTCAGCGGATCGTATGGCTTCAAAAACACTCCGAAGGCGACGAAGGTGCTCGTCAAACGTTTCTGAAAAGACAAAGACATCATCTAGATAGACGAGGCAACTTTTCCACTTGAGGTCAGCGAGAACGGTATCCATCATTCGTTGGAATGTGGCCGGAGCGGAACAGAGGCCGAATGGGAGCACTCGGAATTCATACAGGCCGTCAAGAGCTACAAAAGCCGTTCTTTCGCGGTCACGTTCATCGACTTCAATTTGCCAATAACCAATTCTGAGGTCAATTGAGGAAAAGTACTTTGCTCGCCTCAGCCTGTCAAGAGAATCGTCCACTTGAGGCAACGGGTGCACGTCTTTCTTTGTGACGTTATTCAGCTTCCTATAATCGACACGAAAGCGAAGTGTACCATCCTTCTTCTTTACAATGACCACTGGCGATGACCAAGGGCTGCTTGATGGCTGTATTACACCGTCTTGAAGCATTTCCTTCACTTGATTTTGAATCACGCGTCGCTCGGTTGGTGAAATGCGGTAAGACTGTTGCCGTATAGGGTGCGCGTCACCGTAGGTGGTAATACGGTGTTTGGTAATCGATGTTTGACGGATTCTCGATGAACGTGCAAAACAGGCGTGGAATTCTATCAACAGGTCATTAAGCCTTCGTTTGTTTTCGTCAGAAAGCGTTGGATTTATATCGACGCGCCGGAGAGGTGCTTCGGCATTATCGGTTGCCTCGAAAGCAAAACACTCAGTCACATTGGTTACAGGGTAGGCATAGGCGATGACAGTACCGGGGAAAAGGTGTCGGCGCTCGTAGCTCAAGTTCGTAACAAGTACCTCGCAGTGGCCAGCAGGAAATTCTACTAAGCTTCGTGCTACGCAGATTGATTGATATGTGGGGTTTAACGTCCCAAAACCACTATATGATTATGAGAGACGCCGTAGTGGAGGGCTCCGGAAATTTTGACCACCTGGGGTTCTTTAACGTGCACCCAAATCTGAGTACACGGGCCTACAACATTTCCTGCCTCCATCGGAAATGCAGCCGCCGCAGCCGGGATTCGAACCCGCACCCTGCGGGTCAGCAGCCGAGTACCTTAGCCACTAGACCACCGCGGCGGGGCTTCAGTGCTACGCAGAGACCTTGGGAAAAGAGTAGGGATCGATTGCTCTCCGCCACCATTTCACTGTGTGCTGATTTGTTACACGCCACTTGAACCATAACACTTGAGCGCGGTGGTATCGTCACAGCATCGTCGATCACCCGCAGACATACTCGATCATGGCTGGGATTATGCTCTGGTGGGGCGTTTTTTGTCGAGAACGTGACGAGGCGTTGTCGATTGTCGATGATAGCACCGTGCTCCCTCAGGAAGTCCATGCCAATGATCAGGTCTCGAAAACACTGACGGAGAACGCTCAAGCTGACAACGAAGGTAGAACCACGAATCTGTATTCGTGCTGTGCAAACGCCGAGTGGCATGACGATATGCCCGCCAGCAGTACGAATTGGCCTGTTGTTCCAAGGCATTGTCACTTTCTTTAGGAGAGCAGCCTGTTTTTCACTTATTATAGAAAAATCCGCACCCGTGTCAACTAAAGCACTGACTTTGCGACCGTCGAGCAGCACTGCAATGTCTAATGAAATCTTTGCGGAACCAGCTGGTGTCGTCGTCGTCGTAGAATCGTCAGTTTGCGGAAGCGTCGGTAGGAGGCCTTGAGCTTGTCCAGTATGAGTGGCCTCGCCCCCGAAGGTCGCTGTGGTTAGTTTTCCCGGCGTGTATTGGGTGACCGACCCTGCGCCACGCAAGAATAGGTGCGGCGATTAGGAGAAAATCGCCGCGGTGACGGGGAGCGTGACTTGTGCAAGGATGACGAAGTTCCGCGCTGTTGAGCCACATACTCTTCAATTTCAGGGGGCCGCTGACCGAACCTCGGTGGTGGTAAGTTTGTCAAAAATCCGCGTAGTCCAAGTTGTCGGTAAGGACACTGTCGGTACAGGTGCCCAGCTTCACCACAGTGGAAGCAGAGAGGACGTCGTTCTGGCGCACGCCAGACGTCTGACTTCCGCGAGATCAGGCGAGGTGCGTTGTAATATGGCGCCGCTTGGACCGTCTGCAGCATGACTGGGGCCACGGTGGGATGCGGAATTGCAGGTGTAACAGGTTGCCGCAAAGCTTGAGCATACGACATGCGGTGAAAGTCAACGGGTGGTTGATAATCCCGCATGCAAGGTGGTTCTCTTAAGTCATGCTGGACTTCATCTCGGACAACGCTGGACAACGAGGAGGTTGTGGGCTGCGAGGGCACTGATAGCTTCTGGAGTTCTTCGCGGATTACTGAACGTATGATTTCTCGGAAGAAATCCATTTGGCCACCGAAAGCTCCTAAGTAGTCCATAGTTGAAGTGTTGACGTGCCGATCGTATGACGGCGCCCGGTGCCTAAGAGTGCTTTCTATGATGACGGCTTTCGTCAGAAATTCAGACACAGTCTTGGGTGGACTGCGTACAAGCCCACCGAAAAGCTGCTCTTTCACCCCGCGCATGAGGTACCGTACGTACCTCATGCGCGCTCAGCTCTCTCCCGACGGTCAGAGCTGGCATATGTCCAAAGAAGTCGGCGTTTGAAGTCTTCCCATGATGTGAGAATACCTGCCCGGTTCTCATACCATACACGTGCGCCGCCCAAAAGACTGAAATAGACGTGCCGCAGTTTGTCTGCGTCGTCCCACTGGTTGTGCACGGCAACAAACTCGTAATGAACAAGCCAATCTTCTACATCCTCAAGTGGAGTGCCATGAAAGGGATTTGGCGTTCGCGGTGTGAGTAAGGTGCAATGAAGCGGCGTTGTGCTGTTCGTACCGGTTGGGCTGGTGTCGGTAGGGCTGGTCGGAGCTGCCATGTTGTTTGCGAGCAGTCCAAACTCAGGGGATAGCCCTCGGATTCTTGTGCTGGCGCGATGCACAGGTGTGACTACCGGTACGACGCTTGTGTTCCTGCTATATGGAGGGGTACGGTGCATAGATTACCCAGCACGTCCACCAGTCTGTCACGCACCAAGAGCCGTTGAGACAAGACAGGAACAGCGGGGCAGAAAGACACGAGCGTGTATCTTCAGAACGAGGCGCTAACCACACTTCTTCTTCGTTCTCTTTGCCCTTTTTGGCTCGCTAGGGCGTGCCGGCTCACAACTCTAGGTGGCAATATTTTAAGCATGTGTTTTACATTAATCTAAGGCATGCTACCTTGATTCTTTAGCTGTTGAATGTACACACTGGATTCTCTAGCTCAGAGTGCTCGCTTTTTTCTGCAATGCAAGCTTGGGTTGTGATTTTCTAGCACTTCATATTTTATATGAAAATGCAATACACTGTTACTAATAATCTGGTGTCACCCTCGTTTTGCTTTTGTTTTCTTGCTGTTTTACTTACCATTTTATCTACACTACTTATTGTCATCTTGTTTTATATTAGTGTCTCTGTATTATTTTTTTCTTTATTTTTTAATATGGGAAGCACAGTTTGTTGCAAACGCACCAAAGTGCACGTTTGAATGGCTGTATCTAGTAAAGCAGCTTGTCAGCTTTTTCCCCAGCCTCCGTCCTTTTACTGATAAAAAATAAAGGAACCTCTTACAAATACACATTTGTTAAATATTCAAGGCCATAAACGTAGCCCAAGTGCAGACATCCAAACTTACCGGGTATTCTGCATGCCATCCGGGTTTCTCACGGACCTCCAGATACAAGGCCAACAAAGCTGAAGACATGCCGTGCTCTGCCAGGAACTCATTAGTAGACATGTTGTCTTTGGAGCACTGAGTTTTCTAAAGGAGTATTACCTGCAGAAAATACATCACGCAAAGTCAAGAACAGGGATAGCGTGACCTCGTGCGAATGCATGTCATATTGCCGCGTACGGCTACGCCACCATCACTCGTATTATCACGCCCATCGCAGCTCGCCCGGAATGTGAGGAAAGCTTACGCAATACTATAGTATATGCTGATATGATTCCAACCAAACGCTATTACACCACTTCAATTGGAACTAGGTCTAGTACCAACAATGGAGCCCCACCGCGGAGGTCTAGTGGCAAAGGTACTCGGCTGCTGATCCGCAGGTCGTGGAATCGAATCCCGGCTGCAACGGCTGCACTTTCAACGGAGGCTAAAATGCTGTAGGCTTGTCTCCTCAGATTTGGGTGCACGCTTAAGAACCCTAAGTGGTCGAAATTTCCGGAGACCTCCACTATACGGCGTCTCTAATTTATCATATGGTGGTTTAGGGTGTTAAACCCCACCTATCTATCTAGCAATAACAATGGAATGTTCGAACGTTCTATCACGTACGTGTAAACTCTGACGCAATTACCAGCTGATGAGATTATCGCTGACAGGAAATTTCTGTCGATGCCGTCGTTGAAGTGTGAGCATGACGTTTTTTCCAAATACTGGTTGGTCCGAGAATTTAATCGATTTTAGCCTGTTTTCGGATTACGTTTTTTCACCATCACACCAAAACGACGTGCTTGTGCACTGATATTCCAGGCGGCTCCGTGAGTCAAATGAGTAATCCCCATCAGAAGAAGACATCAGACTCTCCATGGAGTGTCATATACTAGTCGCAGGCTGAAATGTGGCAAAAAGACACAACAGCTCTCCATTTGGCCTGCCGCAGCTATTTTACAACAGCTTCGGGAGTGACTAAAGTTGCGCAATTCATCTTCTGGCAACGTGCAATGCTATGCCAGGAACATATGAGCACTTTCGTAAAGCGGAGTTCTAAAGAAAAGTTGCGTCATTTTTATAGATTGAGACGCTACGAGAGCGTAGTTTGAGAATGGAAAGTACAAACTTCGAACCACTGATCTATTTCAAGCAACCCTCGTGGTCTTTTAGAAATTTACAAATTATATCATCAATTTACCTGTAAAGTTTTTGCCTCCTGTGAACTGCTATTCACGAAAATTGCAAATATTCAGAGTCTGTTTCCTTGCTCTTGAGCACTCGTGTGGTTCTGACTTCAGTAGCGTCTGTATAGCGATGACTATTGTTCGCAAGCCCACCTCTCTTCTCAAGGTAAATCTAAACTGTCAGTGACGACAAGGAGTTCCATTGGTTCGGCACACTACACTGTGTTGCTAGGCCCAATAATTCTCACAGTCTGAGCTATCTAGATTCAACCATGAATGACAACACAAAGCTTAACCTGTACGACAGCTATATGAAGATACTGTGGCTTCTGATGCATCTCTATGGTGCTAGAGCCTACTTTATTATTCCTCCCTAGAAGAAATGACAGCAGCATCACTTTTACGCAAATAATGATAGAACCTCCATTATGTAGGAAAATATTTATAGCTCCTTTCTTTTAGTGCTATTACTGCGTGCTAACACTAACCATATAAGCAATCATCATCTTGAAAAAAGTATCCAATATCCAAAGTATGACGTTTTCAACACACATAGCACAGTATTTAAGCCAGGCTATTGAAGGTAATCATGTTTGATAGCTTGTTCACACTTCATATTGTTGGCGCTCAGTACTTTACAAAGAAGCGGAGTTGTTTCGATTTATTCCCGACTGCATAATGAAAATCCGCGCTAAGGTCAGTGATAAAATGCACATTCACACGAAGAACCCATCTGATTTTAAGGAATTCTATAAAATCATAACTTTCAGCTTAGTATAGAGATGAACCTATTTGGGTAGAACACTGGAGCAGCGTGCTTAAACCTGCACCGGCAACGTTTCGTGGTTACACCTTGTTTCAAAGAACCTGAATTAGAATCACGAATGACGATTTTGACTCAATGATTATGCGTGTGCTATCGGTGCTACCGCTGTGCTTGGTGCAGGGGCATTCCGGAGCGTGCCGCGAGTGCTGTTCTGTACGCGAGAATGCTGGTGGCCCCAATAGCAAAGAAATGGGGCTCTTGAAAGTGTGTCGCTGAGAAGCGTATTTGTAAGGTCCATTATTCAATAAATTACGCGTTGTCACTGGTAAGCTGGCCGGGAATTATGTTTCTGATAGAGAGAGAGAACTGAGAGAAGAGACAGGGAGGTTAACCAAGCGTTGGCTCGATTGGCTACCCTACAATTGGGGGGGGGGAGGCAATAATACAACACCTTACACTGAAGGGGGGGTAAATAACAGAAGGGAAAAAGATAGAGAAAAAAGAACAGTTAGAAACAATTGGATAAATAGCCCGCTTGAGACTACACAGTACGTCGTCGCGGTGTTTTATCACAGGCACTTCTGAAGTTCAGTGGTCCTCATGAAACACGAAAGAACTTTTGTGGCCTCGCGCGCATGCGCGACCATCGGCCAAGGTCCTAGAAACATCCTTTCGGAGGGTGGTCTTAGATATAGCTATCAGATCATTAATTGAGGTGACTTCTGGACACCACGATGGACACCACTTCTGGACACTACGGTTAGAAAAAAAGTTTAACTACATTGGTCTTGCGCGCATTTTTTTTGTTTCAATCAGCTTTAATATGTAATGAAGCATTAACAGAGCAGTCCGAAATTTTGCCATAACCCGAAGAAAACAGTTAGGACAAAACTTTTCACAATAAAAATATAAAGATAAGAAAGAATGCTGTCAGGCAGGCAAACGTGAAGATTCACTTGATCTTATTTTTCTGATGGAGCAAGGACTCCTTGTTTTCTTTGAGGCAGAGTTGCGGTATTTTAATGTCAATCAGCTTTCTTGGAAAACTTCAACACAGACATTATAGCCTGCCTCTCTTCATTTTTGTTTGTCTGTCGTTTTCCCGATTAAGGCACACGGTGAATGCTTTTGCTCAAACGCCCGGCCATTCATATCTACTGACGGAGCACATAACTCATCGCGCATTGATCATCAGCATAAGGTTGCCATTCCGTTTTGCCGCACCAAATTCTTTTCAGCAGCCTTCTCACCGAAAACAGCCGCCGATTGGAACCACCTTCCCTCTCCCGTTGTATCAATAACAGACCCTTTGTTATTCAAGACTGCAATTTCTCAGCAATGCTTGTAACTATACGCAGTTTCCATTATCTATCTTTGTCTTGTATGTGCTTGAATTCTTATACATTTTTAGTTGACTTATGTTGCCTTCCTGATTTGCGCATCTGACACTTGTTTCTTTATTTTGTCTTTTTTTCTTGTGTGTTATATATGTTGTACCCACCCCCTCTGTAATGCCCTACGGGCCCTGAGGGTATTCTAATAAATAAATAAATAAACTGTGAGCATTTACAATAAAAAAAGCCATATTACGCATATCCGAGATGCATTGTAAGTGCGCCAGCATTTGTTAGTGCGTTTATTTAACAAAAAATACACAGGTAAGTAATTTAAAAGACCCTAGCGTTTCTTACTCTGCACTGGCAATGCAATGCAATGCACGAAAAAGCCGGTTATTTGTGTGCTTTTCGAAGACGAGTCCCCTACTTTGAGGGACACTGGTCTTTGGTCATTATCGTCACTGCATTGTGGTCATAATGTACGCTGATTTGTATAATTTATGACGTATAGAGTTCGTTGCACAAGTGCACCAAACACATAATCCTCAATTCAACAATTGACTTGTTTCAGCGATATTACCCATCACCAAAAAATTAATATACATGACTGGTTCTTGAAAGCATCAGGTTATGCCAAAAGCATGCTATATAGAGAATTTTTGCACTTGCTTTCCAATCTTTCTGCAATTTAAGAGTATTGAATTACTTTCTGCAAGAATGTTACTGGCATTGACATCGGGATTTGAATATATTGATTAATCACTGAATCGATCAAATGTACGTCAAGTTTGCTTCCGGAACGTCAGGTTGTGATAAGTAAAATACTGCGAACTACCAACTTTTCATGAAATCCTAACTTCTCATAAACAGAGCTCAGTCTATCACGTTACGTCAAATACCGACTGAGGCATATGCGTTTTTTTTAAATGCTCTAAATATATGAATGGTATACAGAAAGGCTGCCCTCGCTGCGCTATTCCACGTTGTTATTTGCAAAACATACTGTATCAATGTCCAACGCCAATCCTGCGTTGAGGGAAACCCTGGGCTCTCGCCCAGGGTCTCCTTCAACGTAGAAGAGTTGGCGATATCTCCTCACAAACAACGAGAAGGAAGAAGAGCTACGGGATATCTAGAGAGCCCATGACATGGCCGAGGAGACGCATTGATTGATTGATTGATATGTGGGGCTTAACGTCCCAAAACCACTATATGATTATGAGAGACGCCCGGGGAGATGCATCTCCTCATTGGTTTTCCTAAAATTAATTAGAGGAGACACTGGCGCTGTGATCATTCAGCGACCATGAGAATTATGGAATTATGGGTATAAAATTGTTGTCCCTGATTTTCGTGCTTGCAGGCAGGAAACGCACTTTTGCCTTCGTTTATTGCTAAGTTGTGGTTTGATTTAAAAGAAAGGAACAAGCCGTTTTTCACTTCGTGACGCGGTTTAAACTGGTGAGCCTAAAAAATTAAGGTGTTGAAGCGTAACTTCCAAATATTTGCCGATGGTTGTTTGTTGACAAAGTAGTTTCAAACCACGCAAATTCAGAACGAGCGTAAAGTACCAAAACTAGGCAAATCTCTGCCGTAACTATAATTGTCATGCTTGCTGAAGCGATTTGCGTTGCAGCTCTCGTATACACTAGTGCCAGAGTCCATTCTAGTGTATATTTAGGAAACTCAATGCATCTTCTCGTCCCGTCATGGGTGCCGGCCACCGAAGTTGCCGCCTAAGGCCGAGTGAGCTTCGTCCCCGGATCATATAAAACTCCTTGCCTCTCTGCTTGAAGTTGAGTTTCGCTAATGCGAACATGAAGTGAACCTTGATTCATTTCACGTTCATAGATATATAGATAGATAGATAGATAGATAGATAGATAATAGATAGATAGATAGATAGATAGATATGGGAAAATACCCACACAATGTAAAGAAATATCAAACGTAATGAACAACGTCATCCTCCTTTTTGTCCTGAATTTCTGTCTAGCCTTTCTGCCGGATACGCTCTTTATTGTAAGACGTAAGTGCTCAATATGGAAGGCGCCACATGAGCAAAATCGAATCGTGGATCAGCCCTGGTGCTTGACCAGTCTTTCAAGGTGGCCCCACGAACCGGTCGTACCCCAAGTCACTTCAATAATACATATTTGTAGTACTCTTTCTGATCGCTTACGCAAAATATCTGTGTACCTGCTCGATGCAGATGACATTGCATAATGCAAATAGACGAGGGTAAATTTGTTTGCGCCATCCCGTAAATATGTCTAGCTGTGGCACTTGCATGCGAAGACAACATTGCACACGGTTCATCATTTAAGCATTATTCTTGTGAGATTAGCGTGTTCCATTTGCATGCTAGGGAAGAAGTGGTATAAAGTGTCAATTGATCCTAATATTACTTAAGGAGCTTAAAATCTCCTCAATATATACAACGGCGGACTGCTTCTTACCGGTAAGTTAAAAAATTATTGCTTATTCTTAAGATTCGACGATGCTAAGTTGCACATATATAGAGAAATCAGTCAATTACTGCTTTTAAATATTTGTTAGGGTGCAACTATTAAAGAACACGTTTTCTTGGCTTTATTTATCTTTCTGTTTTTCTGGTTCAGGCGGGATTTATAGTTTATTTTTTAGTTGCTCCAACAACTAGTTCTTCTGTAAGAAAATGAGGGGAAGCCTCTTCATATGCGTTTCGCGCGGCGTAGGTGGCTTTCTCATGTTTTACGAAGCATTATAAAAGAAAGCTAAGAAAGCAATAGAATACCTATATATCATGAAGCTTCGAGGCTTTTACATTTAATAAATATGCTATATTACATTCGGTTTAGTCAAATAAATTATGTAAGAAGAGCAATTGCCTACCCACGCAAAGTGACTAAGGTAGAATAATAACACGTTAACGGTGATAGCATTTCTTTTATTTCAATGGCAATTATATCGACCCTCTCGGCGAATTTTGACACTAGCGTCGATGACACTTCCAAGTTTAATTCACATATAAACACTATAGATTGGCTGGGGGGATAGCTGTCGTGGTATCTCAGTGTTAGAGCATCGAACGCGTCATTCGAAGGTCGCAGGTTCGAATCCTGCCAACGGCAAGTTATCTTTATACCCACTTTTCTTCATATTTACATTACAATTCTGTCTCTTATCTTCCCTATAAATTCCTTGGCATTATTGTCTGTTAGATCTCATTATTATTATGTAAAAACACCGAAAAACATGCCCTTAGGTATACATTTCTTTCCTCATATATATTGTCATAGAACAAGCGCTAAAAATGGGCGCGCCGCCAAATTCTTGCGATAACGCGCGGGAGAGACGCCGGGAGGTCAAAAAAAAGAAAACAAACATCCAAGGCTCCCCGGGCGCGCGCTCACCCCTCGGAAGCGTGGCTTCGCCAACGAACCTCCTCACCCCACATCGGCGGCCGAGCAAGCCCGCGAAATTTCTAGAACGAAAGAGGCGTGGTCACGCCGGGTTGAGTCATCTATCGCGGAGGGCATTCCAACCGTCTCGCCCTCTCCCCAGCCTTCGCTGCGTATCGCGCCGACGAACTGACGAGAACCTTCTCGAATCTCGCGCGGAAGGTATTTAATCGAGCAGCCGAGACGAGAGAGGAGGAGAAGACGGAAGTTAGCGCCAGAGCGCGTAGGGTATACCGTTGTGTAGTCGGCGAAGGTTTTGTCCGTAGAGACAAAGCGGGAGAAAAAGATGATTTGCACCTGAGGGGTGACGACTCGAGCTACAGGCAAGGTGTGTGTTTACCGCTATCGAGCGAAGACGCGTGGCAACAGCTGCGTGTGTGAAGCCGACGTGTTTTCGGCGAAGAAGTTTGAGGCTTGGAGAGTGGCCTATTGAAGACGTGAGGTTTCCTGGAAGAGAAACTTCGGCGAGGTTTCCTGGAAGAGAAACTTCGAGGGCGCGGAACGACAACAACGCTGGACTTTATTGAGTGATTCTCGGAGGAGTATCATCTAGATACTCCTCCGAGAATCTATCCGGTCCAAAGTTCCAAGAACTTTGGACTGAATAGGTTTTCTATCTCTTTAGTCTTTAAGAGTCTTGGTTGTTCAATGCATGCCACTGCATTGTAGTGCGTATTGTTGTCTGTGTCCGTTGTTTCGAGTGTTGTTGATTGTACTGTGTAGTACGTTGTTTGGTGTGTGACATATTGTATTCAACTATTGTGGAGTGTGCATACTTGTGTTAGTTCGAGCTGCCCTTATTGAGATTATACTTTTGTTTGTTTATCAACTCTCGGCTCTGACTTGTTCTTTGGGCCACAGCCGGCGTCCGCAGGCGCGCCAAAAAGGACCACTTCTAAATTGTCCACGCTTTCGTGGTGCGGTTCGGGGGGCCGATACTTCGGCCCTTGGAATTAGCCCGGCGATAGCCTCCCTAATTAATGGGACAGTGTGACAATTAATCTGGCGTCTGCGACACAGGACCTTTTGGTGCACAGTGTGTCCAAAGTAGTGAGAAAGGGCCTCGAGTTGTTGATAGTGCTATCGGAACGATTTGTGTGTTGTTCAGTGTTCTCGTTAACGAGTGCAGGAGAGTGTTCCGATAGACTGATTTAAGCAGATACTTTTTGCACGTGGCAAGGTTTTATTTGCGAGACACCTTGGATCTCGAAATGTTAGTAGCTCTTGGTGAGAAGATGGGTCTTTCTGGCGCTGAACTACGGAAATGGGTAAGCCAGAAGGAGAAAGAGGCGGCAGAGCGAGGGAGGTTGGCAGCTGAGAGAGCCAAGGAAGAAAAAGCAGCTGAGTTGGAGAGAGAAAGGCTGGCCGCTGAAATGGCGAAAGAAGAAAGAGAGGCGAAGGAGCGACAGCTGAAGGAAGAAAAAGAGCAACAATTGAAGTTGGAATTGGAGAGTGAAAAGTTGGCAGCTGAAAGGACGAGAGAAGAAATAGAGGCAAAGGAGCGACAGCTGAAAGAAGAAAGAGAGGCAAAGGAGCGACAGCTGAAAGAAGAAAGAGAGGCAAGGGAGCGACAGCTGAAAGAAGAAAGAGAGCTGAAATCGAAGTTGGAGCTGGAGAAAAAAAGACTGGCAGCTGAGAGGGCGAAAGAAGAAAGAGAGGAAAGAGAACGGCAGCAACAGCACGAGATGGAACTCGAGCGGCTCCGTTTGCAACAGCGAAGTGAAACTCCCGTCCAAGCTAAAGTTGAAAGCAGCGAACGGGAGGACCACGGCTTCCGCTTGAACCCAAGCAAGCTGCTCGTAGCGTTTGATGAAAGGAAGGACGACCTTGACGCGTACCTTCACCAATTTGAGACGATTGCGAGGAGCCAGAATTGGCCGGAACACCAATGGGCAACTGCTTTGAGTACTTGCTTGAGAGTGTTGAAGCGCTCAGTGTGTGCGGTAGGCTGGCGCCGACCGATGCAGCCAACTATGCAAGGGTGAAAGCTGTTTTGCTGAAGCGATTTAGATTTACGGTGGAAGGTTTCCGGGACAGATTTCGGACAGGAAAGCCAGCTGATGGTGAGACGACTACGCAGTATGCCGCTCGACTTTGCCATTGTTTCGACAGATGGATTGAACTTTCAGGGACAGCGCAGGAGTACGATGAACTTAGAGAGCTCCTAATTAGAGAACAATTTCTTACTAGTTGCCACCCAAGCCTGTCGCTGTACTTGAAGGAGAGGAAGGCTGAGTCACTTGAAGGAATGCTTGAATTGGCTGATCAATTCTTGGAAGCGCAAGGTGGAACTAATTTGGCCAAGGTCAAGAAGGATTGTCCCGATGATTCGAAGGAATCGGCTCCCGAAGAAAAGAAGCGTGCACCAGAGAGCATTCCGCGATGTTTTCTGTGCAACCGAGTGGGTCATCGCGCGAAAAACTGTCGAACGATCTTTACGAACCCTACGGCAGTAAAATGTTTCAAGTGTGGTCAGACTGGGCACAAAGCAGACGCTTGTCGGAATGGAGTGAGTCAAACTCACCAGGTATCCTGTGTGCAAGTGGCACCGAAATGTGATAATAATGCCGTTACCGATGGATTCGTAGAGTTGAAAAATGGGGAGAAAATTCCTATTGTGGGTGCTGTAATGTCAAAACAGCCAACGGGTGTTACGAAGGGAATGCCAACGCTGCCTGGAAAAGTTGTGGGCAAGAAGATTACGGTGTTAAGAGACACCGGTAGCTCCACGGATATCGTGCGGAGAAATTTGGTACGGGAAAGTGAGTTGACAGGCAGAACGAAACCGGTTTCCCTAATTGACCGTACGGTTCGGATGCTTCCCGAAGCAGGGATTGAGGTTGACACCCCGTACTTCAGCGGGAAGGTTACTGCTTTATGCATGACGTCCCCCCTTTACGACCTTGTCATCGAAAACATCGCCGGGGCGCGAGGACCGAATGATCCGGAAGGTTTGGGAGAAGACCCTAAGATAGAGTCCTCGCCAACCCAGCGACCACGAGATACAGTGGAGGAGCATCCCGTGACGGATCTCACTAGAGCCCAAGGTGAAGCCGCGGCGCAAGAGACAGCGAAGGAGAAAACGATCGTGTCGAATAAGTTCACGTGCTGGGCAGCTGGACGTACGTCGGCACGACCCCAACCGACCGACAGTGTAATGGTGACGGAGTTGGCCAGCCAAGCTCAATGCCATGACATGAACGAGCTGGTAAATAAACAGATAGGACCCGTTGAACGATATGACCCGTTAACGGTGTCGGAAGTGACAACGATGGCTGAGACGCTGCCTCAGATACCGTCCTTGGAAGGGGCTCGCCGGAACAAAACGAGCAAAAACAATAAGAAGAGATCGAGAGAGCACCGCAAGAAAGGGCGCAAGTGTCGCTCGAAATACACAGGATAGGTGCTGAGGTAGAATCGGATTGTGTTTGGCAGGGCTTAGTGCCATATGTTGTGTTATTGTTCTTGTTGTCCTGTGTCGCAACTGTATGTCGAGTGAGTCAAAATGTTTGTTTCGGTGATGTGATGTATAGTAATGATGTCAGTATAGTAATTGTTGTAATGAGAGAACTTTATACATTTCTATTGTTTGGAATATGTGATGGAGTGTTGCATTCATGTACCTGTGTCTATATTTCATGTGTTGTGGAATTGAATTACAATGTACAATTGTATTGAGCGATCTATTGTGAATGTGAAGTGTCATGAGCGACGGTTTGTGTTACAGTCTTTCAGAGTGTGTGGTGACTGTTCACGTTCGTTTGTGTGGTTTTGAATATTATGAGATAATATTCTGAAAGTGGGGGGGCAGTGTCACAGAACGAGCGCTAAAAATGGGCGCGCCGCCAAATTCTTGCGATAACGCGCGGGAGAGACGCCGGGAGGTCAAAAGAAAAAAAAGAAAACAAACATCCAAGGCTCCCCGGGCGCGCGCTCTCCCCTCGGAAGCGTGGCTTCGCCGACGAACCTCCTAACCCCACATCTGCGGCCGAGCAAGCCCGCGAAATTTCTAAAACGAAAGAGGCGTGGTCATGCCGGGTTGAGTCATCCATCGCGGAGGGCATTCGAACCGTCTCGCCCTCTCCCCAGCCTTCGCTGCGTATCGCGCCGACGAACTGACGAGAACCTTCTGGAATCTCGCGCGGAAGGTATTTAATCGAGCAGCCAAGACGAGAGAGGAGAAGACGGAAGTTAGCGCCAGAGCGCATAGGGTATACCGCCGTGTAGTCGGCGAAGGTTTTGTCCGTAGAGACAAAGCGGGAGAAGAAGATGATTTGCACCTGAGGGGTGACGACACGAGCTACAGGCAAGAGTGTGTGTTTACCGCTATCGAGCGAAGACGCGTGGCAACAGCTGCGTGTGTGAAGCCGACGTGTTTCCGGCGAAGAAGTTTGAGGCTTGGAGAGTGGCCTATTGAAGACGTGAGGTTTCCTGGAAGAGAAACTTCGAGGGCGCGGAACGACAACAACGCTGGACTTTGAGTGAGTGATTCTCGGAAGAGTATTATCCAGACCTTTGTTCCAAGAACTTTGGACTGAATAGGTTTTCTATCTCTTTAGTCTTTAAGTGTCTTGGTTGTTCAATGCATGCCACTGCATTGTAGTGCGTATTGTTGTCTGTGTCCGTTGTTTCGAGTGTTGTTGATTGTACTGTGTAGTACGTTGTTTGGTGTGTGACATATTGTATTCAACTATTGTGGAGTGTGCATACTTGTGTTAGTTCGAGCTGCCCTTATTGAGATTATACTTTTGTTTGTTTATCAACTCTCGGCTCTGACTTGTTCTTTGGTCCACAGCCGGCGTCCGCTGGCGCGACAAAAAGGACCACTTCTAAATTGTCCACGCTTTCGTGGTGCTGTTCGGGGGGCCGATACTTCGGCCCTTGGAATTAGCCCGGCGATAGCCTCCCTAATTAACGGGACAGTGTGACATATATCTTATATATCTATCTATATATATATATATATATATATATATATATATATATATATATATATATATATATATATATATATATATATATAGGGAAAGAAGTGTATACCTAAGGGCTCGTTTTTCCGTGTTTTAACACACTATTAATGAGATCTAACAGACAGTAATGCCAAGGAATGTACAGGGGAAGTTATTAGAACCAATGGAATGTAAATAGGAAGAAAGAAAAGTGGATAAAAAAATAACCAGCCGTGAGCAGCTCACGGCTGGTTATTTTTTTATCCACTTTTCTTTCTTCTTATTTACATTCCATTGGTTCCCCTGTACATTCCTTGGCATACTGTCTGTTAGATGTCATATATATATATATATATATATATATATATATATATATATATATGTGTGTGTGTGTGGGGGGGTGGGAACAAAAGAAAGAAAAATAATCAAGAAAAAACTCCGGCTTGCGGAATCAAACGTCCCGCCTCTGAATTGTGAGTGCAATGCGTTAGCCGCCACGAAGGAGCATCTCTTTCAACGTTCAGTCGGCAAGCTGTTTATATCTACCACTTACTGCTGAAGTTGGGCATCTTGGGGGAACTATCGTATTTTCATCATTGCCAGCGTGATGGCGCATTGAGAACACTTCACCAGATCGGCCCATGCGCTGCCCCGCGCTCTTATATCTCACGCGTACTCTGCTTCGCAGAGAGGGGACGCTCACGTGTGCGTTTGCCTATCTCATAGCGGGGGTAATCGCACACCTTGAGCTTTCTCTGGAACAATGCTGCTGTAGTTACCGGGCGCACAAAGGTCACTGCACTCGTTGCACAGTCTCTATTTGCGAAAAGGGCGCGCTTTTCGGACACACCAAAGTAACAACTGACACGCTTTTTCGCGTTCTTCTGTACCTGTTATGTTTCCTGTGTAATTTGTGCCGGAAAAACGCGGGGCACATTCTGATCTGCTAGTCATTCTTTGCGTGATCTTTTCTATTTTTACTATCACGTTCATTGATGTGCCTTTGCGGCAACGCTGTGACTTCTTTTACTACTGTCACTCTGGAGTGGATTTATCCATAAACTTTCCATGAAGAGACTGTTTACCATTAAAAACTACTTGATGGACGCAATTGAGAAGATCGTTCAGCACATCGTCAGCAATGAGCACTCTTTTCTACTATAAAAAGGAAATATAATTTTAATTTGATGTGGAAAGTCTACAGAAATGGTCGCAATAGCGTCATCCAACCGCATTGTGGTGAATTTACTGATAGAGCAAGAAGTCCTTGCAGGTGATTTAATTTACCTAAACACCAACCTGTGTAACTTGAAATTGCACTTTACGCACTTGAGGCAGCTTTAGGTCGCGCCAGAGACTTTTTTTTCATGCGTTCAAAGGCGCGCCTGGTAACGCTGCCAGCGATACGTTCGCTTGCCTAAGTGCGGGCCTCCAAACGATGGAGAAGCACGACCACGGCGTCCACCGCCACTAATAAACACAAGAAAAAGTTTGTGCGTGCCCTGAACAACTAGTAACGTGTTTGCTTTATATTTGTTTTAATAATAGGCAAACTTTACGAAGTCTGCAAAAACCGCACGTGGCTCTAGTGTTTGACTTTCACTTGCACTACAATTGTCAACGCCTACACCAACCAGTATTGTGGGCATTCATCCCAACAATGGGAAGACACCGTACGCAGATGAAAAACTCTGTTTTGAAAAATTCTACAGTATTTACAGAGAAAGTGCTGCTAAGTGAGACGCTTCAGATAGTGTTGTTGTGTGATGATTTTAGTATTGGTTTCAATATGTTTGTTAGGTGGCGCTGTCCTGCTGCATATATTGTGGCGTCTTTAAATAAACGAGCCTTCGAGAGTGTCAGATAAGGTGCGCATCGAGACTTCTTCCTCGTGCTGTCGAATCAGAACCCATGCAAGCTACCCACCGATGCGGTATTTCCTGAAGATTACTTGTTTGTGACACACCGAGACTATACCTGCATTGCTCCGCGTCTGTCCTGCCGAAATGTGAACCATTCTTCGTTCTACTTTCTTCTGTTGTGCGGCTCACATTCATGATGCTACGTATAATTTTTCGGCGGATTGATAGTTCTGCGGACTTTTACGTGGCTCTACATTTATTTCCGCATCTGGTCTGTCTCGGCGGCAGCATGTTCCCCGCAATTCCACCACCTCCGTTTTCGCAACGCCCTGGCATGCCTCCGATTCCCTGGAAGACTTGGCGTCACGTCGTGCAAGTGTACATCGACGCGGCGGCCCCAGGACGCTATGCCAGACACGAAGAAAGCGTTGCTGCTCAACGCGCTTGGAGTGGAGAGGTTGCAAGCTTACTACAAGGTTGCTTACGAGCAGACGCTGCCAGAAGGCGTCCTGGCTTCAGGAGGTGGAGCAACTTGCGACGCGTACCAGCAGGCCTTAGCAGTTCTGGACGCATACTTCACGCCGCCTGAAGACGCTTTCTGCACACGTTCTCGATTCCGGCGAAAAATGCAAGAACAGGACGAGACTCCCGTCCAATTCATTCTAGCGCTGCGGCGGTCGGCCAACGACTGTAATATCGGTACCACTGCACACAGTAAAAATTTTTACACCCAAAAGCGTGTAAATGGGCTTGTCCAATGGACGACACCCTAAGGATGTTTATTCAGCACCTTTCAAACAGGGTGTTTTTCCATGCACCCTTAGAGTAGGATGTCCATTGATTGATTTGATTGATTTATATGTGGGGTTTAACGTTCCCAAAACCACCATATGATTATGAGAGACGCCGTAGTGGAGGGCTCCGGAAATTTCGACCACCTGGGGTTCTTTAACGTGCACCCAAATCTGAGCACACGGGCCTACAACATTTCTGCCTCCATCGGAAATGCAGCCGCCAGCAGCCGGGATTCAAACCCACGCGCTGCGGGTCAGCAGCCGAGTACTTTAGCCACTAGACCACCGCGGCGGGGCGAGTAGGATGTACATGTGAAAAAACTGTAGGGTGTTACAAGAACACCCTTAAAGAAGGGTGCCTTCAATGTCCTTCACTTTTTTAACACCCACTGAGGAGGGTTCCAGAAGGGTCCACAAGGGTGTTCAGTGCCCATGGCAGGGGAGTCAGTATTCTTTTAGACTGCACTAATAGATATCAGCGTATACAGATTACACACTACTTGAAGATAGTGGTTCTGATTAGCAATGGTGCGCCACCTGTCGAGCTCCATTCATTGCGTGTAGGCAAAAATATAAACACGTACCATCGTGTATGAACTTCTGCCTAATATATATATACTTCACAGTATATTCATAATGCGCGTTACAGAAACCTAAGCCTTGCTGCCCTTGCATATTGCATTCATTTAATAGGGAAATAAAACTTATCTAGTAGTTGGTGCCATCGCTGTAAACTTTTTTCTGTCACACAACTTTGTCACCAGACGTGTAACATGTTCACGCATACGTACACCACAGACGCAACACCTCAAATCTTTATTATATATTTACAGTTTCACTTTATTGAAAATCCTTTGAAGAATACAATTACACTGGTTTCAGTTTAGTATACTACTTCAAGTACATAGACTACAAATAAAATACACGCAAATATATCCCTATATTTTTTTATGTATCCACAATCCAAGTGATTTCGGTTTATTACTCCTTCATGTACACAATCGGTTAATAGGAATGAAATGCAAGCAAATATATACTTATAATTCTTTCAAATATATACAATCACCATGATTTCACTATATACGCCTTTATGTACACAATTATTCCCAAGAAGTGATGCACATGAAAATATATACCGATAGTGTTTACAAATGTATATAATCACAGTGGCTTAAGCTTTGATTCCTGTATGTGTAACAATTGGTTATGAGAAATGATGTACATGCAAACATATACGGGTTTGCGCACATAAAACTTCAGCGAATCCTTAAAAAAAACCAATATTATGATCAGAAACAGAATAAGCTAAAACCAAACACGAAACTAAATCAGGACACACAAAAAACAAAAGAGGAAATGCATAATTATAGCTTATGACACAGCTGGGTCATTTCATGCCAAATTTTCAAGCCATTTTGGTGACCATCTCAAATGCTATTCGAAAAACTCTTGCTGCATTGAAAATAGTGAACTTCTAGAATATTTAGGAGAGGAAAACTATTTGGTCACGTGGCTGCCTTCTGAATTTCCTGAAATGCCCTACACGTGTTGTATGTGAAAAATTTTAATTTAAAAGCACCGCTCCTTCTTTCTATACCAAACTCGGTATACATGTTAAGCAACAAGAATTTAATTTGGGCGAGTTGGTTCATCGTGGATGTGTTATCGTCACTGCGCGACAACTTCAGGAAGAGACAAAAAGGACAGGGAAGAGCGCCGACTGTCAACTGAATTTGATTGAAGGTGCTACGACCGCTTTTATACTGCGTACAAGAAAAGTGCTCATGCGCGACGACACATGTGTGACCACTACAGAATGCTCTTAACAGAGAAAAGAATACTCACTCTAGGCAAGGATAAGTGAAGGTGTAGTGATGCACTGATCCTTAGCCTTCCTGATAAAAAACACTTCTACAAACTCAAGATTGGCATTAAGTAAACCCATTCTAGTGACAAATGGTGCAAGATTGACTATTTCTTTTTCTGTTTAGTACACACACTTTTGAAAGCTTGCAAGCGGTTGAAAAAACAACAAGTTAATATCACATCTGCTGGCTATATTTTTTAAATTCTGAGACACCTTATGTGGTATAACATGCAATGGTTTTGGTCATTCTGTTTTTTTTGGACCTGTTTTCTTTAACTTCACTTTCTGCAGGAGGGTTTCGCAAACGGATGTGATGATTCTGTTGGGATATCCAGCATCTTTTAGTCTTTTAATCTGGTTTTTAAGGCTGACCTCATCCTTGTGCTAACATGACTTCTGAGGGGTGGCCTGAATACATGTGGTGTCAATTCCTATTTTTACTAATTTTGAATGCCCACTATCAAAAGGCAGAAAATTCTTACCACTCCTGCAATGATAGCACCAGCAAATACCCTAACAGCATCATCACACGCGTTTGCGAAATTCTCCAGCCGAAAGTAAAGTTAAAGGAAACAGGACCAAAAGAAAAACAGAATGCATGTTACATGGTACTACGTACATAAGGTGTCTCACAATTTTAGCAAAAGAGCCAGCAGATATGATATTGTTTAGGATGACTGCCAGTTGGGCGTGTTGGAAGCGCTTGTCTGTGTCCTCTCTAAGTGTGTATATTTTTAGCGCTTGTTTCATCATGATATTGTTGTTTTCCGCCCCTTGCAAGCTTTCAAAAGTGCGTGTAATTACAGCAACAGGAATTGTCAATCTTGCACCATTCGTCACTAGAATAGGTTTACTGAATGCCAGTCTAATGTTGTGTATGAGATACCGTTAACATGTGGAAAACTAAACATAGGACAAACTGGGCAATGCTTCAATTATTGAGCAAGACAGCATGCTTTAAATGTTAAGAAGGGCTAAGGTAGCCTCATGGCTGGACACTGTAAAGAATGTAGGTGCAGTCTTATGTTTCACAAAACACGGTTTTTGAAAAAAAGCAAGAAGAAAAATGAAAGATTTTAGAACTTTTTATCAGGAAGGCCAAGGATCAATGCATCAGTACACCTTCACTTATCTTTTCAGAAAGCGAGTATTCTTTTTTCGGTTAAGATTATTTTGTCATGGTCACACATGTGTTGTTGCAGATGAGCCCTGTTCTAGTGCTCGGTGTAAAAGCGCTCGTAGCACTTTCATAAAATTCCGTTGACAGTCAGCGCTCTTTCCTGTCCTTTTTGGGATAAGATTTTGTTTTCGTTATGAAAAGAACTTTATTTTATTTCAATTTAGGTATAAAGATGAGTTTTCATTGTATCACAACATGGTGCAAATTGCCTCACTTTACGGACAAAAATCACAATTTTGAGAAATTCGTGATATTTTCTCGTATATTTCAGCAGCTTGAGATGTCTAAAGGTATTTTTGCCTCAGAATATACTTTCTGTGGAGTAAGTATTCACTGCTGAGATATTCATACAAAGTGCAATATTGGAATAAAAAATGCAAACATAACACATTTTAGCTTGATTCTTGGAAGCGAATGTGGCGAAAAAATGCACTAATATTACTGAGCTTCAAATACTTTACACAATCACATTTACTTAACATGCTAGACCGAATATAGTTTAGAAAAAAGTTAGTAGTACTTTTAAAATGAAATCTTCCACAAACATCACCCAGACGGTATTATCGCGGGAAGTTCAGAAGGCAGCCACATGAACAAAACTTTTTTTCTCGCTGAAATATTCTAGCAGTCCACTGTTTTCAACGCAGTCAGTCGGCACTTTTTTTTCAAATACATTTCAGATGGTCGCCAAAGTGGCTGGGACGTTCGGCATTGAATGGTCCAGCTATATTTAGGCAAAATAACTTACACAAATAACAATAGTTATTCATCTATCATGACCACACTAGAAAAAGTTGTTCAGGCATTGTGACACTAAACTTTTTAGCGTCGTACTGATTGAACAACTTCGTTGGTAAACTGCAAACTCACGCCGAGAAAAAGCCGCTTTATCACGGTGGTTGTTAAATGCCTTGCGGCCGTAGACAATGTTGAAAATTTAAAAAAATTAACTCATCAGTTCTGTCACTCCTTCTTCGTCAATACTGACACGGAAGATTTTTCGGTCATCCACGTGGAGGTTCAGGAACTAGGCTTGCTCTAGGCTGTGGCCGGGCTAGACTACGCAGGGCGCCAGCGGCACCCTCTCGTCCTGTAATAGGAGCAAATTTGACTTCTCATAAAATAATGTTCGTGCTGTTCTGGCAGCACCATATATGAAGAATGTGTAGTGTGTGTAGTTTGAAATGGCGCGTAAAGAACATTACACTGAACTCGAGGCGTACAACCCATACATTCCAATATTTTTGTATGATACAGATCATGTAGTTTTGCAGTCTATAGCAAATTCCCGAATTGAGGTGAAGTGTAAGACCACAGCTCAAAAATGGCACCTATGAAAGCCTGAACTCACCTTAGAATCAAATTCCTTATAGGGTAATGAGCCAGTGTGAAAAACAATTTTTAAAGTACAATGTTCAGAACACGTCGCAATAATCAAGACATACAAGAAACTTACATCTTCATGTACAAACAGTGAAAGCATGTCTGCTTTCTTTTTTACATGAGAACAAATGATCTTGGGCGTGGTACCAGCGAAGAGGTCTGAAAAAAGTAAAATATTGACTTACTTTAATCACGCCTTTAACAATTTGAGGAATTATGACAATTCAGCAATCAGCATAATTCTGACTGCCTCTATAAGGGCATAGAAAATGAACAATGTACCTTGTTCTTTCTACCCTCACAGAAAGCTTCGTCAATGGCATGTAATCCAAATTTGACGCTGTGATTCACATTTGCCTGCTTTCTAGACGTAGGGCTGCGAACGTGTATTTTGTGCACCTAATCTAACACAGGAATTAGTCATCTATAATTCAATCATTTAATTCATTGTTATATAATAAAAGATTTGATAGCTCGTCCAGTTTTTAAAGAGTTGCGGGCCTGCAATAAGCATTGCCTAGCACGTATGAAAGCATTTCTTTCTTAACAAATTTCTTTAAAGCTTGCGTTCAGAAAAAGCGCCTGGCATATTTCGACAACCAAGCCAATCCTGTGATGGCAATCAGAGGCACGCTATTAGCGGTTATTGACCCCACGACTTACGAACGTAACCTGTGCCCTAACACTCAGTTAAACGCAATCATGCAAGTACGAGCGCTCAAACGACACCAACGCGCGCGGACGCCGCCTACGTTGCATCCGCCATGGCTTATGCTAGAGCTACCGCTCATAGCTCTCACGGTCACGTATACTCTTTAGATTCTGTTATAAAGCCGAACGTTATCGCAGATGTAAGCAAAGCACGAAAACCGCATACAGAAATGAGGGAGAACAACGCACGGCGATGGCCACAACAACGCGCCTTCGGAAGTCTACTAGATCTTCCCTGTTGCTGGTGACACGTGTCCTAAATATTTTAAAAGATCGACGCGCACGTGGTGGGAGCATCGCGGCATATCAGCACCTCAAACTATACCGTCTTTAAGCAAAAAGAAGCAATTTCGTACAGTGCGCCTCTGTACATAAATTTTTCTTTTTCTTTTATTTACGTTTACACCTGCAGAAGCACGTTCCACATTTGAGTATTCATAGAAATGTTATTACGATGTAGCCTAAAGCGCATCTTGAAACAATATCAAGCAATTCCAGCAGTGCAGAGACAAAGCGCGATCAGCAACTAATCGCGCCCTTGTTAAGTGATCACATCACTTATTGTATCAGTGATGCAGGCACTTCCACAACATCGCGCACAGCAGTGTGAACTCGTTAAGTGCCACGTTTTATCGGGCATTAGCAACAGGCCCGCGAACGCATGTTGTTGTAAATGGCTGGCAGCCTACTTCGGCAGAGCTGCTGCAGGCGCCCAGCTAGCGCTGTGTGATTACTAACTACGAAAACAGTACACTCACCGTTAACAGGCCAACGTTGTCCGCGTCCGCTGCTCCATGAAGATTCCTTAATCCGAGCGTCACTTCGAACACGGTGTCATGCGTGACCACTATTGAAGATGCGTCTATTCGCTGGAACTCACACAGTGACTAAGACCCCAGACCAACGCAATGCATTTGAAAGACGGATGAGACAGAGAGAGAAGGAGGAGGCACTAGCAGCGGTGCCACAGCTGTCGACGCAACTCTTCCCTTATCTACCCCGCAAGGAGCTGTCCTGTCTCCGCTGCTATTCAACATTGTCATGATGAAGCTCCCGCAAGCATTGGCAGTAGTGGAAGGAATATATCAGGCAATATACGCCGATGATATAACAATCTGGACGAATCGCGGCAGTTTAGAAAAAATTGAAGACCGCCTGCAGCAGGCTGCTTCCATTGTGGAGGACTATGTGGCCCAGTGTGGGTTGCAGTGGGCTCCAACCAAATCTGAATTCCTGCATATCAGAGAAAACATTAAAGATAGGACGACCCTGAACTTGATGGTATCAGGATCAACAATAGGAGAGGTTTCAGAACTACGAATCCTTGGCCTTCTGATTCACAACAGAACAAAAAACAGCACCACGCTAGACAAGCTACGGAAAATTGGAGAACAGGTAGGGCACATCATCCGCCGAGTGTCAAACAAGCGCGGGGGGCTACGAGGAAGGGACGCGATGCGGCTCGCCAATGCTTTTGCAACTAGCAGGATTCTATATTAAATACCGTACTTACGAATCACTAAACACGAAGAGAACAGAGTCGATGCTATTCTTAGGAAAGTAATTAAGCGCGCACTTAATTTACCCATCAGCACTTCAAATCAGAAACTCTCTGCACTGGGAGTCTTTAACTCTATACAACAGCTCCAAGAAGCCCACCTCACAAATCAATATACGCGTCTTACGCAGACGCCCCCCGGGCGGCGCCTACTGGACCGCCTCTTGAACCGGCACGAATGCGAAATCGAAAACGCGGAGCGTATTACTGAACTTTGGAGAACAAAACTCTGGGTGTCCCCGCTTCCCCGGAATATGACCAGGGAGGCGCACCAGGGTAGAAGGCAAGCGCGCGCTGAGGCACTTGAACAACGGCTTGGCTCCCGTAATGGGGTCAATTACGTCGATGTGGCTGGGCCGTCACCTAGGGGATACTACACGGCGGCGGTAATACATCAAGGGACGCAGGTGGACGGCCTCACTTTCAAAGCCACAAGCTCAAGTAAGGCGGAGGAGGTGGCCATTGCACTGGCAGTATCCCATCCAAACTCAAAACAAATAGTTACAGACTCTCGAAGAGCCTGCGAGAGCTATATTGCAGGAGAAATCTCTCCATTGGCTAATAGACTTTTAAAATTCAGCATCAGGAGCCGCGATCCTACCCCAAAACGTCTTATATGGACTCCGGGACATCAGGGTCTACAGGGTAACGAGGCTGCACATGCAGCGGCCCGCGTGCTTACTTCCCGGGAAACTCCCCGCTCCCCTGGTAGACCTGAACGTCCCACACCTTTAACACGGTTTCGAGAAATCAAAGAATACTACATTGACCAACGCCGCTTGTATCCCACACCAGCGAAGGGACTCTCGAAAACGGAGGAACGCATCCTGCGGCGCCTACAGACAAATACGCTGCTCTGTCCAGCCATACTCAAATATTACGACCCAAAAGTAAGTGGGCAGTGCCAGTACTGTGGGGAAGTGGCCAACACTTACCATATGACCTGGGCCTGCCAAATGAACCCAAAAAACCCCCTTTCCCAACTTCACCAAAGAGGACTGGGAGACGACCCTACTCAATAGCCCCTCACTAGAGGAACAGCGAACTCTAGTCCAGCGGGCTCGGGTGGCGGCCTCGACTAATGACGTCCCGGACTAGGGATGTCAACCAGCTCGGTGGGGATAAGGGCTATCTGGCACAGCCAGCATCAATAAAGGTTTTTTTCCTCCTCCTCCTCCCCTATCTACACGGCCGTCCAGCGCAATGCTGGCCGGGGTGAGCAGGGTGAGCGGGAAACCCGCCAAGAGGGCGCCGAAAAGCAAACGCTACTGTGCATACGGCGGGCTGCAGTTCGACACCGATGGCAATCGCATTGCGCTTCAAGAATGACTATTTGTAAATGGCACCTCTCCTTCCACCCAGCCGCACAGCGGCGCAGGTTATTTACGAGCGTCGCGTTCTTTGAGTATTTTCACGGAATGCGACTGCAGTCGGCAAAAATAGTGAAGCAAAACTTGCGGAAAACGAAGTGAACCCTGGAACGGCCAGAAACAATAATTATTACGTTCTCAGTGGGATTAGCGGAAGAGCAGCGCTACATCTTTTTTCAGTGGAATTTCTTTTCGCATTATCCGTGTCTGACAATTCCGCATATAGTGACGCATACACTGAATGCGTAGTCAAAGCTGGAACAAATAATCCACAGTCACAGATGTTTAGAAGGCTTGTCACGCACCACGAAACGTGCCGAGGTTGTTATACTAAACTTCTTGCTGGCCACATGATCAGCACCTAATTCCATATGGTTGCCCAATGAGCTAGCTAAGCACCTGTAGCAAAGGCAAGGCATGTTCGTGTTAAATGTTGGTAATATAAATCATGGTTGTGCGTAAGTGCAGTGGCAGCTTTCCGTGTGAATTGGTCATAATCCACGTTTTCGAGCGTAGAAGCGCCTCAGCGGACCTAATCAGCTACCACGGCAAGTTCGTAAGCAACTATGAGGTACGAAAATGTGCAGCTGTTTTCTGTGTAATGAATAGTCCATGTACAGTGCGTTCACCACCGCCATTCCTTAAGCCGCCTCTCATATAGACTTCCAGTCTGAACAGGTGTGGGACCTTAAACATTAAGAAGCAGTGCCCCCCCCCCGCATACACACACACACGAAATTCGAGGGCCCACGGGCTGATACACACGCATACTTATTCACAGGTGCACACACATGCACGTATACACACATACGGCCACATACACGCGCGCGACCATAAGCGCACGCATGCATGGGTGTACACATGTGCACAGGCACGCTTAACACAAGCACGGACTCACACATACACGCGCACGCACACATGCACCAGTGTACACACAATTGAACTTACACAGGAACACATGTGCAGGCTCACGCACATCAACACACACATACTCGGGCCAACAATATGTCTGTGTATATAAATCATAGCAAGCAAATATGTTTTAACCAACGCTAAAGAAAGCTTTTGTAACATGGATTGCAGTTAATTGCCATTATATATTAAACGCGATTTGCTTCTGTTGGCATTCTCCTGTATTTGAAGAGCACCTTCACACATGCTAAGTCAATTGAACCGTTATTCAAGGCAAAGTTCACATATTCGTACAGTAGCTACGCTGCTCGGCCACCAATCTGAATGTCGCGGGTTCGATGCTGGCCGTGGCAGTCGCATTAAGACGGAGGCGAAACAGTAGATGCCTGTGCACTGTGCAGTATCAGCGTTCGTTGAACATCAAATGGTCAAAATCTCTAGAGCTCTCCACTACGGCGACCCTCATAATTATATCGAGGTTTTTGGGACTTAAACCCCAGATATAATAATTCTGCGTTCTTTTTCCTGCTGCATATTCCATCTGATAGATGGTCACCTACACCCTTCTCAGGCACAAAAGCACCCTTAGAGCCAGATTTAGGGTGCTATCGAGGAAAGCACCCCAATTAAGGGATGCTTTTTTAAATCGACAATTTATGGGTGTTAAAGGGTGTTACAAAGGGTGCTTTATCGTAAAAGCAGTCTTTTTACACCTTTTGAGGTAATTTTACACCCTTTGGGGCGTAAAATGTCTCACTGTGTACGTAGACGAGACGCTTGCCCAACAAAGACCAATGCGTAAAAGAGTGAACAGCTATTCTACCGCATCCACAGTGAGCAAGGCTAAAAACAGTGCAATCTCAGACTTGACAGAAGTCGAAAGTGTGATCAACAATGGCTCCTAAACAGGTTCCAACCACAAACACTGCTGAGATATACCATCGGAACTGCCACTTTTTAAAAAAAAAAAGCGGCGGAATTGCAAAAGTACATTGATTTAGCAATCAGTCAGCCTAAAGTTATATGCCTTCAAAAAAAGGAAAGGGTGCAGCTTAGCTTAAGGATTACTATAAAGTCACGAGTCATCTATACCCGTGTGTTGCTACGTTGGTGCACAAACGCATAGCAGTGAGGGTGCACTATGCCCCTCAGTTCGTTACAGAGCAGCAAATTATTTAAATGCATACGACGAAGAAAAGGAAAGCGACGATATTTCTTTGCAAGAGATACAGCCCTCCAAAGTGATAACTGCCAGACTTTTTGGATTATTTTGAGCATGCTATGGGCCTCTTAAAGCAAAAGCACAAATTCATACTCCTAGGCGACTTCAAAGCTTCACGTACCAAATTGAGATATGATGATTTGTGGGGTTTAACGTCCCAAAACCACCATATTATAATGAGAGACGCCGTAGTGGAGGGCTCCGAAAATTTCGACCACCTGGGGTTCTTTAACGTGCGCCCAAATCTGAGCACACGGGCCTACGACATTTCCGCCTCCATCGGAAATGCAGCCGCCACAGCCGGGATTTGAACCCGCGACCTGCGGGTCAGCAGCCGAGTACCTTAGCCACCAGACCACCACGGCGGGGCCAAATTGAGATATAGACGAGATACACCCAAAGGAAGAAACCTGGTAGAAATTACAGAAAAATATAATCTGGAGCTAGCAACTCTTCCACTAACATCTACCAGAATAGGGAACAGTGTCTGTGGAGACACCTGCCCCGACCTTACGTTCACGTTCAACATAACGCGAGGCCAATGGACGAATCTAGATGAAAATCTGGGAAGTCATCACTGTCTTATTAGCTTTTCAATGAGCGCCACCCAGCTCAAACACATTTTGAAGCAAGTAAAAATCACAAACTGTACAGAGTACAGAAAACATCAAATGTCCGCAACACCTCCCACCACAGCCGAAGAAAATCAGGGATGCTCACGCAGCCACAACAAAAACATATGCATCAACACAAAAACTCCAGCAGTTGACCCACATCTATGGCACCTATGGGAGGCTCGGCGCACCTTAACGAAGAGTTGCAAAACCCAGAGGCTGAACAGAAAACTGAAGGCAAGTATAGCAGCTCCAACCGAACAGGCCAATGAGTATTCCAGGCAGCTAAAAGTGGAGAGCTGGCTCCACTTTTGCGATTCTCTGAGGGGCATTCTGTCAACTGCGAAAACACGGGCAATTCTATGCAGCATGCTAGATTCGCAGTCGACAAAGACGTCTACAGCGAGAACGATAGGTATGCTAGAGGGTGAATACAAAAGTGACAGCTAAACACTGATAGAAGCTCTTAAATATACGCAAACAGGGGGCGATAGCGTCGAAGCTCTTAGCTATGAAGGACTACCTATCGACACTCTCAATGAGCCCACCACAGTAGCAGAAGTATACACAGCGGCACATGACATCAGACAAAACACAACACCTAGAGAGGATGGCAACACCAACGCAATGTTGCGCAACCTCAGCAATGAACAACTTGGATGACTAGTCGAATACTTTCACAAGGACATTTGGGAAATAGATGAGATTCCACAACAATGGAAGGAAGCCACTATGGTCCTGATTCCCAAACCTGAAAAACAGAAAACACTTCACAACCTGAGGCCAATATTGCTTTTGTCATGTCTCGTGAAGCTGTGTAAAAAAGTAATACTCGTCAGGTCAAGTGATTACATCGAAAGGCACAACCTCCTATCCACATACATGTATGGCTTTCGCAAACATCTGTCGACACAAAATTTTTTCCTAAGACTCCGAGACGTAGTTATTAACAACGTGCCGAATGGAGAAGAGAATATTGTGGTGGCATTGGACCTAAAGAGCGCATTTGACACTATGTTCTATAAACTTGAATAGAGAAACTACGGCAAATGGGCTGCGGACAAAGAATTTTGCACTATGTCAAGTCCTTCCCAAGTGTTTGGGTGAGAATTTATTAGAAGGCAGAGAGGTCGGCCTGAGCTAGTTCGCTCTAGCCTGCTACTCTAGACAGGGGATAATGGAAGGGAGAAGGAAAGAGGGATGAAGGGTGATGATGGGGACAAGAAGAGGTGGTGCGTAAGTACAGTAGTCACTTAGAACAGTACCCTAGACTCTGATATCTAGTCTAGTGTTTTTTATTAAATCTAAAACAACCTTTGTAGCAGTTTTTGACACTGTTTGGTCGTTCATTGCTGACAATATGTGACTTTCACTCAATGGCGTTTGGCCGATGCTTGCCAACGTTGCAGTTAGCATTTTAGGGGCGAAGCTCCTTAGGGCGTGGGCTGTGCGTCCCCTGTAGCCTGTATGTAGCCACCTCTGGTTTAGTTCTTGCAGTGTTCACTAGATGGCGGTACCGTCCCCTGTATGTAGCCACCTCTAGTTTAGTTCTTGCAGTGTTCACTAGATGGCGGTACCGTCTCCTGTATGTAGCCACTTCTCGTTTAGTTCTTGTAGTGTTTACTAAATGGTGGTACTTGTAGCTGATGATGAAAAGATGCAAGATGTTATAAACTAGAAAGCGGTACTTGTAGTTGATGAAAAACGCGAGATCTTATAAAATAGGAATGATGTCACATATGGCGCGTGTCATTGGTTGAAGGCAATCGTTCGATTTAGTGCGGCGACGTACGCTAGGGGGAGCGTTGTAATAAAATCCGTTCGCTGTTGGCGCGCGCTCGGAGTCGCCGGATGGATAAGGCTGCACAGCGAAGAGAGCGCAAGGCGGCAGCAGCGCGCGCTCGCAGACAGAATCCCGATGTGCGAGCGCGCGATGCAAGGGACATCGCAAGCCATCCATCGTCTAAGAACAAATAAAAGTTGATTTGTGTATATACACACACAGCGTTTCTCACGTCTTTACATGATGATCGACTGGGCGAATTACACGGAAGATTCACAGTTTACCGATGAATCCCTCCGGAGCTTCGCCCATTCATCATCATTCACCCCGTGAATATGCCGTAATTTTTTTCTTTGCGCCACGCATAATGCACAGTCACAAAATATGTGAGCTAAAGTTTCGCGCACATGGCAGCACTCACAATTCGGGCTGTGCGCACGGCCGTGTGGGTGGGTGTAACGGCGAGTGAAGGCGACGCCCAGGCGAATCTGGTGCAGTATATTAGCATGTCTTCGGCTGATTTTATCTGGAAGACGAAAAGTCATACCGGGGTCTGTTTCCCCCAGACGCTTGTTCCGGTGATCTGTTAGCGACCAGTAAGTGGCAGCGCATTCGCGCATGAGCGATCTCAACAATGTGTTGACGTCCCTTCTTGAATACGGTCCTTCCTAACTGGTCAAAGTGCCACGATAGGACTACAAAACATACGATCGCCGAAACGTTATCTCAACAACAGAGGAACTCCTCGGGGAGCTATAGTCTCGCCCTTACTGTTTAACATTGGCATGAACTAATTAGCGAAAAGGCTCAATGAAATCCAAGACCTCAAGTTTGCAATATATGCAGATTACATCAAGTTATGGATGGATAAAGGCTTATTAGATCACAAGGAAAGCACCCTACAAGAGGCAATTTGCACCGTTGAATATTTGACGGGGGACCACGGTATGGCCTGTGCACCGGAAAGTCTGAATGGCTCAAAGTTCAGGGAACAAATTACCGCAACAAAGCAAATGTGCATTTTTCAAATAAACACATCACCCTTTTAGGACGAACCAATATGCGTGTTTTGGGCCTCTGGATCTAGTGTAATCGGCGAGTTTCTGTCGCAACCCTGAAAACTTCAATGAAGCAAATAGCTCGACCAATTAGAATAATCGTTAAGAAAGGGAGAGGCCTGCACGAAAGTGAGACAAAACGACTGGATCAAGCTTTTGTCGTCAGCAGGATAACATATTCTCCTGTCGCAGTTGCACGGAAATCAAGATGGTAGACCAGATCATTCGGGGCGCCTCCAAAGCGACACTAGGTTTGCTTGTGAGCACCGCCAATGAAAGACTCCACGACACAGGTGTGTACAACACATTTCAGGAGCTGAAGGCCACGGTTATGATAACTCAAACAGAATGACCGTGTCTCACACAACCTGAGCAACAACTTTTATGTGAACTGAGCTATCCTGTCCACCCACTACACTGCAGCGACAAAATTCATCACATTCCGAGCCCCATCAGAACGCAAAGAAAAGTGACACCGATACCAAAGAAGATGAATGCCAAGTATCGCAAAGGCAGAAAGCAAGCGCGAGCCAAGCAACTCATTGAAACCTTCGAACACAGTTAAAATGTGCTGTACATGGACGCCACTCGGACTGTAAGAGGACACGTCATATTAGCCGTTCGCAACACACAACGCAATAAAGCTAATATAATAACCTCAGTCAACACCAAATGCACAGCCATAGCTGAAGCCTCAGCGATCGCGATGGCAATCAAACATTACGACAGCGCCGGGCAGTCGGCATTGGTTATCTCAGATTCTCAAGCAGCGTGTAGAATGTACGTGCAAGGAAGATTACCGCGAATCGCACTAAGAATATTAGGTGACTCGCTCCGAGAAGACCATGCAATCACATGATGTTCAGAACATGAGGGCATGCAAGAGAATGAGAGGGTGCATGCCTTAGCACGAGAACTTACAAACCGAGCGGGGAGCCAGAGCTCATGCCAATATGATCCGCCTACGGTGCCAGACATCCTGGAACACAAACGACGCACGAGAGAACGTCTTGCCCCACCGCATCCGTAGCTGGGAACCGCAAAAGCTCGCACATGTAGAAGAATTCAAACGCATACCTACCCCGACTTGGAGAGGCCCCATCACATGAATCCCAGTTTTAATGGCAGCGCTTGTCCATGGTGTGGAGCACGGCCGTCACTGTTGCATGTGACGTGGGAATGCGCAGCAAGACCACATGAGGCAAGCTCGCCTGGGTTACGAGCTTACTCTAGCGAGCCGTGGGAGACCATCCTCGCTCGGCAAGGGCTGGAGGTTGAAGGAGGCCTATATATATATATATATATATATATATATATATATATATATATACACTGAAAGACGCAGGAAGACTTCACCAGGCAGGCTCAGCAGAAGCGTTTATTCCCCGTGCCTGCCTCGCCTCAGAACAGCAACACCATCGTGATGAATGATAATGGTTTTGTACAAGTGAGAACGATGAAATCCGATAAATGTGCTTACACTGATTTCCTCCCTCTTCTTCGAAGCGGCTAGCCTGGCCGCAGCTCAAAGATCAGCTGAACGAGTAACGAAAGGCTTCATGCGTCACACGTGAACATTTTCTGTGCTACAAAGAAGGTGGTCAGTGACGGACTGAAGCGGGGTCACGAGGTAGACCAGGTGGAGCTTGTAGCAAAGATCACTGGAGTCCTAGAATAGAGACCACGTACTCGCTCTTTCTCCTTCTACCCTTTCTGTGAATAACCAATAAAGTTTTTTCACCAACATCATTCTTTATTCTTTATTAAATCTTTATTCATCAGATACCCCGTAGCGCCCGAAGGCGTTATAGCAGGGGGGTTACATCAATAAATGACGTACATCTCCGTTCACACACACAATACAACTTTGTTCACACGTAAATAACTTAAATACATTTTTGTTCACACACATAGTAGAATTTTGTTCATACATCAATACATCTTCGTTCAGGTTTACAACACGGGCTTACAGCAGTGAATAAAATACACCTTCGTTCCCACTATGTACTTGCATTTCAGTTAGCCTGTTCCACTGTTTATTCGTTCTAGGAAAAAATGAATTGGCAAACATGTTTGGTTTAGCTGGGTATTCCTGAATATCGCAACTATGATAAAAACGTTTTGAAGTGTACTGAGGGTTGTGTAGGTATATTTCTCTATTAATTCCAGTTTTATTGTAGTAAATGCAGTAAAGAAATTTTAATCTCTGCTTCTGGCGGCGGTCAGACAGACACTCCCATCCTAGCTCAGCCATCATAGTAGTGCAGCTCTCGCTCCTTTCGTACCTTCCCAAGACGAACCTGGCAGCACGATTTTGTAATTGTTCCAGAGCAGCAATGAAGGCTGACTTATCCAGCAATGATCATTGACTTATCCTGACTGTAAGATAGCCTATTTTTTACTTTCTCACAGCAACAACACAATTTTAAAGGTCTAAGCGGTCCTCCGGTAAGAATTATTTATTGGACTATGATTAAACATGTTTCGCTGAATTAGAGAATATAAAAAAAACCTTATCGACCAAGTATGAATGACAGTAGTATATACGAAAAGTTTTTGTTTTGGACAAACACATTCTTGGTGAGATTTAGACAATAAAATTTTGTTTGTTTCTTTAGTCAACTAGTTGAATCTTTCAAATATGCTTTTTGTGCGATACACTGCATTCATTGAATCATATGCTTGTTGGCGTTTTTTTACGTTTGGAGAATACAACAGCCATAACAACAGAAGTGTGTGCTCGACGTCATTTGGACTCAAAGTGTATCGAACAATCACACCAATAAAATGAACGATGAGACCGCTGAAAGGCTTTTTTATGTGATACAGCCGATATGAAACCAATTTTTAATAAAGATAAAAAAGCTCATGCCTAGATTATAATATTTGCACTTGAACGAATGGCAGCGCAGAAAAGTCAATAGGGTAAAGTGAACAAAAAAAGAACTTGTACACCCTACTTGAGTGTTCGTTAAGCTCTGAGCATGCCCAGTATGACAATTTCATAAATAATCAGTAAAGTATACAGCAAGACTTTAGTATTCTTTGCACCGTTGATAGAGCGTTGTAAACATTATCCCATGGTTGTAGCTTCTATCTGTGTGAACGCAAAGTTCGTACAGATTGATCTGAAGTGCAGTTGAACTTGTAAGAACGCAATCCACTTTAGAAAAACTACACTGCAGTTCAGAATTGTATATTATGTCTTCTACAAACACATTCCTTGACTCCGTGAGCCGGTGTCATGACTACGCGATTACAATAATCTCTCAACTCCCTAGGGCGGAGAAAAATATGCTTAGGAGGCTTCGGGCAGGGGCGGCCCTTACATCGGCCATTATATCAACACGGAACTGGTCACATTTACCAGTTAGTGATACGTGGCAACATCGTACTACTACAGTGATGCAAGCAAATGCATATCACCTTATATGAACATGTCATTGTTACATCCGGAACGCTCCCGTCACCTCCTTCAAGCCATCCTTCGCTACAGCGACACAACCAGTCACAACCGCTGCCTATAACACATTCCACAAGACTCTACTTCACCTCAAACGTAAAAGCGGCCGAGCGGCGCGCATTCAATACACATACATCTAGAAGATATTGTGCCTCAAAGGCAAGTCTATGTCGCAAGAAAAAAAAAAGAATCCTAAATGGTGATGCATTGCTAAAGATTTTTATGCATCCTGGTCACCGCGCTGCCTATGTTCCAAAAACACCGTGTAGAGAGGCCCCTATCTCAGTCTGTATCATTATATACAAGTAAAACGGTCATTAACGGCGCCATGCTTAGATTGTCTGCAATGAGAGCAGTCGCGTTACCCATAATACACATAAAGCAGTCGCTTTATGTGTATTTGCTTTTCTCGTAAGAGAGGAAAGGCAAACTGTTTTCGAGAAGTAATTTCTCTCTTCCTTAATATCTGTCTTTCCGTGGTGCTCATCCACTCTTTTTTATGCTTTATACGCTCTGCAAACTCACTTGCTTAGCGTCGCCGAAATGCGCCTAATGACCCATAATGGGCACTCTGGTTCTCTTAACCTTGTCTCTCTAACAGGAATATTGCTGATTGATGAGCTGGCTAGTTGAAGACTGCTATGTTAGCTCAATACCTCTATGCCTATCACTCAGCAGTATCATGTATTGTACCATTTAGTTTGAAGTATTTTTCGCTTGCTGCTTCTGTTGTCGTCCTGCCTCTAACACTTTACGCATATTTTGTTGCACTTCTTCCCAGCGTTATCGCTCACACGTGGAGTACATGACAGACAATATTTAAGGAATAACATACAGTAATGCAAAGGGAGGTATAGCATGTGCCTTCCTTTGGCATTACTAAATGGAATGTTAATGGGAACAACAAAAAGTGGACGAAACGATAGTGGGCCCCACGCGGCAATTTATTCTTTCGTCCAATCTTTTCGTGAACCTTTCTTTCTTTTCATTTGCATTAGAATTTACAATAATCATAAGCCTTACTGTTCATGGGAGGTTTAGACGAATCCCTTGTTCTTCAAACAACTCTGTTCCTGTGCAATTTCAAATTCTTCAAACAACTCTAAAATTGACCTTAGAATATTCTTTCTCGATGCAACTCATATATATGATTTCAGCAGTCACTGGCAGTTCTGTCTTTGCAACGTTTCGACAATATTCATAAGGTTCACCACGTCACACAACTTCCCTACTTTCTGTTGTTTAACTTACCCGAGCTTACTCTGAATGTATCAAAATTACCTGCTCGCCTAACGATGCTCTACCTTATGAAATAATTCTGTCGAGGCACTAGATTTTAACCTACGCTTAAAAGTATGTTTCAAATTTCTAAAAGCATAAATAACGTTTGCGCTAAAAGCACCGAGGAATAGTTTTTTCTGTATATTTTCATCTTTGTACCCAATGAATAAGAAATGATGGCTTACGTGCGCTTTGCATGAAATTTACTTAAATCGATTGAGACAACAAACGTACTTGCATAATCGTTATCATTTCACTAGCGTTGCCGCGAGTTTTGTAATACTGACAAATGAGGAAATGCAAATATGGAGCTCTTGTTTGAATAAAGTGCACGGCTGCTCAGAATGGTCACCTTTTAAAAGAGCTCACGCTATGTCGTGCTGACGAACACTTAGGTTTTAATGGCCATGCATTAAATATTATTATTATTATTATTATTATTATTATGATTATTATTATTATTATTATTATTCAATCCTATTCGTCCGTCTGGAGGAAAATGGACTCATGAGACAAATTTGTGTGTCTTCTTTTATTTTCTCGCAATTCCTATTTTCCTGTAGCGAACATTCATTATTAATTTGACAACGGGTTGGACAGCGTATTATTACATCAAACTTTACGAATGGCAGTATGTAACGAATCATGAAAAAAAAGAACTTCAAGTTAACATATCAACTAATATTTCTAATTCCTGCATTTTCAAATACTAATTCTTGACTTTACAACCGGTGATCTCTCCTTATTGTAGTTAATATTTGTTACACCAAGCATTTCGCATCGAAAGGCCAGTATGTTGCGGATCTTCGCGAGACGCTTTCACTGTACCAATATTCCAACAAACCGACATTTGAAAATATACTTGGAACATGCTTTTAGAACGCGCGACTTGGCTTCGAAATATTTTATCGCACGAAGGGACAAGTTATTTCATGTAAATAAGAAATATAACTGTTTTTTTAAATCATTGCTCACTCTTAGTCATTCATGAAACATACATCACCCATAGGGCTCACTCGGACCCACACTCACCGATGTTTTCTTTAATCAGACTAACTCTCATTCACTGAAATTCTCACCAATTGGACTCGCTCATACTCAGACTCACAGCTCTATCTGAGTCGGAGCGAGTCAACTCATGAGTCTGTCAGCGGGAATGAATGACACTCTGTTCAATAATAATAAAAATAATAATAATAATATTATTAATAATTGGGCGTTTTGTAAAAACAGGTACTTTAGAGTAGAGAACCGATATCTCACATATTTTATGCCCTGGTGCTTTTCATCTTGTATATTTCAACACGAGCTTTCTGTTGCTGAAATCTACCTAGGACATTTTCGTAGAAACTGATGACTGACATAATATGCTTTTTTACAAGGCTTTCGTCTAAAAAGAAAAAAAGAAGGTTGGGGAGGGTAAAGGAACTTCCGTCCCTCATGACTGGCTCATATCTGTTCAACATATACTCAGCTGGCGTATGGAAGCTACTGCATTGATGTGTGAGTGGACACAATTATTAAAAAAGTGAGCTGACATAAGGCTGATAGTAAAGCTGAGAATTAATAGAGCAAAGTTGAGATAACTCGACTCACTCTTGAAGTATACTTTGCCCTTAAGGATCACAAAACTCACAACCGTCAAAGTTTTCCCCAACCGAACTCACTTGTACCGAGGCTGACTGATATTTTTCTCAATCAGTACTCGAGGTTCCCGAGAGCAAGCGAGATAAATATTTGCATTAAATTATCAAAACCAGGAAAATTTTACGTTCTCTTTTCTCGACAAATTACTCTTTAAAACTAGAAAAATCATTGCGTCAAAAGTGTAAATATCACGTCAATGGCTGATTAGAGTATGTCGGTTTCAAAAGTTACAGGCGCCACTGCGGCAGGCCACGACGCGTTTGCGTGTGCGCGCGACTGCACTGAAAATTCGTGTGTTCGAATAGAAAAACTGCTCAAGGCCACGAGACGTGCGTGATGTACCTGCTTTCTGCGTGCCATTCCTCTGTGTTTAGCTTGTAGTGCTTCTGGCAGTACGAAATAAGAAAAAAATACGCAATTGCATCGTGCAAGTATTCTTTGTAACTCCGCTTGTACTGCACGAATTAGAAAAAAAAATGTGGCGGTAAATTCGTGAGGCCATAAACTCAATGAATCTAATGCACGGCTACTTAGAAAAGTGTTGAAGGGCCCTTTCCGGGCATCGCCACCTTGCTCTCTATCATCATGTACACTAAACACTGTGTATGTGTGTTAGCACTGTGTGTGTTTGTGTCCTTTTTATTTGTTTTTTTTCTTGCGCTGGTAAATTTATCCTTACACTGAACACGGATAGTTAAGGTACTGTGATGATACTCATCAGGTGGCTACTGCGCAGAATTGCTGTCGCTAAATATGGCTTTTGGGGGTAGTGGTGATAAGTACGGCTGTTTGGGGCTGTGGTGAATAAAAAAACAGAGATAACTAGTACAGTGACTGGTTGCGCTATTTCAGAGGAGGTAGGCGGGGATCTCTAGGAATATCGCTGCTTCCACTGCGCGTTGGAGGAGCTGGCGTTGGTCTTCTGGCTCAGAGGCACGCAAGAGTGACTCCCATTACTCGGGGGTGTTTGTTACTCATATCCGTCGTCATTCATACATATCGTGTGTACGTGCACGATTACAATACAGCTGTTCGCTTCCATCAGTGCTTTCACCTGAGCTGTAGAGAACATGACACGCGCACTCCGCCGATCTGAAGCAAAATGTTTCGAAGCCAGGGTGTGAGTCAGCCGCTGACGATTGCTTTATTACAGTTCACAAATCGATTCCCCTCCCATTTTCACTTACCGGCCTTTCTAAAATAAACGTTTTTTTCTCTCTCTTTCTTTCTTCAATAAACTTCTGAACGTGATTTTTTATAGCGCGGTGTAATGATGACTATGTATGTGACAGTGTGTATTTGTCCTTTGGCTTTCAACCATCTCTTCGTTTTTGGTATATACTGCGGAAGTATGTATTTTACGTTTGTGGTAAGTAAAATTCATCATAAATCACCACTGCCGTCTGTGTCCTTTATGTAAATAAAGGACACAGACGGAAGCGCTGCCTTTTACGTTGTTTTCATGTGAAGCACATGGGGCATTTCATACTCGCAACGTAGGAAATTCGGACATCTTCGGTGTCTCCAAATGTTCGAACAAAAACTATGCTTGCTGGAATCTCAGATAGTGCGACGAAGCACATCACGTGGCTTATCCTATGATCCTACACTAAGGTCCTCGCAATCATATTCATGAAGCAATATATACTGCATGGCATTCTTCGTTAACGCTTTCGAATGTCCAATAAATGCTAATGAATTTATTATATTTGCTTCGTATCAATCCTGAAGTGTTCTATAATATACTGGTAAAGGTATTCATTTTTGTCCCATTGCGTTAAGTAGTTTTGTAATTAAGAATTTCAAAGATGGTCTGCATGCCAGTGTACTTATTCGCAGTAAAGATTTCTTTTATTGTAGTTTTGTTTTATAATGTTTCTCAATTGAGACAAAATTAAAGCAGCTTCGCACTATAGTGGTCCAATAGCTTACGCATTGGGGAGCCGGGCTTCTTTGTTTCTTTTTAGATTTCTCCATCTTTTCTCGTCTCCTTTTTTTTTTCCTTTGGAGGCACAAATTCTGTAGGTTCCTGTGCTCAGATTTAAGTGCATATTATAGAACTCCAGGTGGTCGAAACTTCCGGAGCCCTCCACTACGGCGTCTCTGATAGTCAAATGGTGGTTTTGGGACTGTTAAACCCCACATATCATTCAATGAATCTTTCTTTTTATCTACTTACGTTCTTTTTCTGTATTTTTCAACTTTTTTCTCTCATCTTCTTTTTGTTTATTGTTTTGTTTTGAAACCTTTTCGCTCTATTTTTTGTCTATTTATCGCATGAATCATCTGGAAGAAGTACACAACGGGAAAAGAGATATAAAACTCTTCAGTTGTTGTGTATTGCTTTCGTTTTTATCTGATTCTACAGTTTCCTTCTTGTTTCTATTCCTGCATTTGTTTCTACTTCTGTCTTGTTTATTCTGTCTATGCTATGATTTACTCTCTTCCACTATTCATCATTTCTCACGCTTTCTACTCAACCTCACTCCATCTTGTCGCCCCCTTCTTTGACTCTCACCCTCCCTTTCTATCTGTGTGCTCGTCCCTGTATTTCTTTCTTTTTCTTGTTCTTTTATCTTCCTTATCGTTTGCTCTCCTGCTTCACCTCTCTCCCTCTTTCTCGCTAGCTGCCTCTTCTTTTTTTACCTCTACCTCTCATATATCATTTTTATTCTTTCTTTTTATGTCATTCTTTTATCGCATTTCATCTGTATTCATTTTATGTCAAGCCTTAGTCTACGATTTTCCCTTTTTTATTTGCGTCACCTTTTTACTCCTCATCCTCATTTCCCATTTCTACTTACGTGTCGTACTTCACTACACAAGGCCCTTTCATGCTTCAATACCATGGCTGGATTGCCTAGCGATGTGGTTCTGAGTGACGGATGTGTAAGGAAGGCCTTTTGTACCAATATAACTAATTGGGGACCACTTGCAATGAGAGAAAATTGCCAAGAGAGATAGGTGCATTCTATTTCTACCAAAGAAAAATGGTTCAACAAAAGTACCACGTCTTTCCGACCTCAAAAGCCTGAGCTGGTCAATGAGTGGTATGGTCTGCAGCCAAACCCAAGCTCTATTCATCTGTGTTTGCTTTACAACTGCGAAAACCTTGTACAAAGCTTTTATCAAACATATATGTTGCGGAATATTAAACTCAAATTACTCAGCGCGTCTTGTGAAGGAGGTACACAAATCGGCTTCATTGCAATTGTGCTGTGCCGTCAAGCATCCCAAAAATTAGAAACTACCACTGTGACGCGACTAAGCGCTGTTTTAAAAACATGATCTCTTTTTTCAGGACCGGAGTTTTGTGGGCACACAAAATAATCTCTTGGACCACGTGAGGTTCACGAATGCCCTTTGAAAACCGCAGGCATTTTGACCGTCATGCTCGCATTCGAATCATGAAAGCACTGGTTTCAATGTTGACTTGGGTAAAACTTTTTAGCAACAAACTCTTCTGTTTCTGTGTTTTTTTACTTTCACTACCACTACACTTTTTCTTTCACTCATCTTGATATTGTAGCTCTGGCTGATGGAATTGCCGCACGTGTTCTAGGTGTGAAGTAGAAGACGAAGAAGACGGCGACAACGACAGAAGAGTATGAAGAGTGCCCGTGCCCGTTCATGATGAGGACCACTCCTGTTTTATCGTCACACTAAATGGTTAACCTAAAAAACTACGCCAACATGTCCACCGCCTACATGCGTTCAGTGCACGTGCCACACGAGTCACCTTTGTCAAACAGGAGGGCCGCATCAGATCATTTTCTTTCATAATTATAATATACAGCTGCCAATAGCAGCCAATATCAATAATGTGCCCAGTAACTACTCTTCGTTCCCCCATATTTGGGTGAATATGTGTCAACAACTAATCCAGTTTCAGGCAATATAAGACACCAAGAATGACAACATGAAGCTCGCTCTTAGTCCCGACTACAGAAAGTAAGACGGGCGTATATGTTTTATTGCCAGCTATATAACACAAAATAAAACAGATGTCAGGCAAAAGCTGAATGTATAAAAAATGGAGATATTCAATCCAGCTGCATTCTCAACACCAGGGCTTCGCACTTACGATATATCAGGCAACGGTCTACTATGAACAAAATTAAAATGTTATTGTGCTACCCGTCTTCACATTTGTCAATGAAGATTATAGGACGCTAGGTGAGCCGGCTTGGGGAAAGGGATTCGGCGGCTTCATTTATCTTCACTACAGCGATACAAAACTCACCGGGCTTCCAAGACAATTGGTTAGAGAAGATGTTCTGGCCGAGCAGCTTTCCTATTTATTATCTTGTTTCATTTATTTGGTGCCCTCCCAGTCTAAATGTAGTTTTTTTTCTTCCAAGGCCTACATTCCGTTATGTTCACGTGTCATTTTAGAGAAGCATGTGGTACGGCTTCAATCAAGGAAGCAAATCTCAGCGATACTATTCAGTATCGCTGAGATTTCGATGCATAGTACTCATTTTACCACATCAGTTTCAATATGAATATTATTTCCCACCAAGCCTGCCTCTTATCCAATGGTTGACCATATAAGTGATGAATGGGTATTCAATAAAACAGGAGAATGTTTCAAAATTTATGCACTACCCTGAACTGTACGGAAGAATAGGCATACGCTTACCAAAATTTCAATAAGGAATCGCACCGAAGTTACGTACGCAACTTATGATTGCTTAAAAATGGCAAGTCATATTCAATGAAATGGCGGGGATACGAGCGCGGCGCCTCCGAATTTTTGGGTGATGTATATTTCGCTAGAGTCCTAGGGTAGGCTCATTAGCCTTCAGTGTAATGGTTTACAGTTGCTACTAATTGTTTTCGGCCCACAACATTTGGTAAGAATTATGCGATCGTGCCGATACGAACAGTTGTTGCCGGCGCTGCTGAGGAAGACCTGTTCATTACGCGCGGCTATGAAACAAGCAAGCGTGGACATTCGTAGCGTGTTGTCATTTTGTCAGGAGCAGCCATACGCAGCACGTGGTATCCTCCAAGATTGTACGCTTGATTCCCGGAGGCCATAATGCGCCCTAATGTCGTTGGTGTCACTTTGTTTTAGCTCCGAATGCGGTGGCGTGTGCTGCTGCCAAGGCAGCCATGTCATACCTTCCTGATATGTCCTCGCATTCAGGCGCCTTATCGATGGTGGGCGAGGACTAAAAAAAAGAGGGAGATGGCCTTAGAGAAGAAGCCAGCCTTCGCAACGTCAACATACTCGACTGCTGGGAACGCGCACACCTGCAAGCCCTCCAACTTGTATGACATACCCCGATTTTCAGCAAAGCTTCCGATAGTGCGTGCCTGGCTTAAAGCTCCCGGCAAACATCTCGCGCATCAACCTGATAAAAAAACAACAACAAAGCATGGTAGTTTCTCTTCATATTTCGTGTACAGAGCGCTCTTGAGTTACTTTCACCACAATGTTTCAGTATGAGGCAAAAAAGCGCACTATGTTTAGCAAATGCTACTACCTCTCTCCAATCGCAAAGCGTCTAGCTGCGTGTAAGCGAGAATTATTTACGAGCACAAGTATGAACTTCGACGTTTAAAAAACTTAGTGCAAATATTCAGAGTTGTTCGTTATGTTGCTGCCTGAGAAGCAAGAGGTGAAGATATCAGCCACATTTGTTTTTGTATACTAATTTTTGACGTTTTCTGGTGACACGCCGAATGATACCAATATTTTTCCTTATTGCGCGAGTTACCCATCACCGAGGTTTCACAGTGCTGCAGTATATTTGGCGGATCAGCCTGAATAACACCGGGATTCACCGAAAATGAAGCAGAAGTGACACTCGAAACATTCCACCCTCTACATATTATGTTTAAAACTTTCATGTTTGAAAGGGCCCCTCTGCACCCCACGCTCAAAGACGAGGGGTGGTTTTTCTCACACTCTACGTTACCCTTCTAAGGCACGACGCATCCTTATCGCCCCTTAGTTCTTGAAAGCACGTCAGCAATGTTAGCACTAAGTGCAAGTGCTTATCAGAAATTTGCACTTAATCGGCTACATGTGCACGCTACCGTCTCCGCTTGCGCTGTCGTAAACGTACAAAATGATGTGTGATCTGTTGATCGCGCACAATGTTCATGTCAGACAACGAAGAACGAAGAGGCGGCTACATGGCAAAGCAGCAAAGGAGACAAATCACGTTTACCATTTGCGTACATGAATCAATAGAGAGCATGTACACTACAGACGTCACGTGAACTACTTTCTGCATCAGAGAAGTGCGCAAGAACCACAAAGTATACCAGAAGAGTATATTGTCCTCACGATAACGTCACAATGATGTCATGTTCTGTGTCGTCGCATGATGGTGATTTTTTGAGTCAGTCATGTTGGTGCCGCCAATGCTGCTGAGGTTTTTTAAGGCTTTTATATGAATGTCAAATTATATATAACAATAGTGATGAATGCTTATAGCAATGGTAATACGGATAATGACAACTCAAATCACCTTTACTGAAAACGTTATCGCAGTATAACGTGTTCAAAATCGAGGCACCAGTATGCATGCTCGATATGGTACATTTAGCAGCTGTAGTAACAAGAAAAATGGGTCGTCAAAGTCTGCTGTTATTACGCAGGGGTGACGTACACCTTCTTTATTTACTGCTAGTATCAGGCAAGATATGTCACTGTTGTCACTAAAGGAGTATACCCTGGGAAAACAGCAAAATACGCTTGAAACACTTGTTTCAACGCGATAGCGGTAAAGAGCTCTTTTCGCGGAAATTCTTGCGTCGGCGTCGTTGGTTGTGAATGGAAAATAATCAACCTGTGGGTGACCGATAAATACGAAAAGATACAAATAAAATAAATTATGGAAAATTATGGGCCACATTGACGATCGAAGCTGGGTCGTTTGCGTGGTAAATGGGTGTTCAACTACACAACAACGCGGGTGCTGTTGCGGATGTAAGTCTCATACAGGGAAAATAACTTGGAAACCTCGGAAGGCAACTTTCATGCAATACAAACACAGGCGTCCTGTATACATGCTTGGAAATACAACATTATCATCTGTTATACTGCTTCACACTGCAAAATTTAATATCAGTAATAATGTGTGGTACAATCGTATATTCACATCAGGTGTCAAAACATGTGCTTACCATAATTTCGTGGTCTAAACCCACCTACGAAAAAGGAACACACGCTACTGCGCCTATTCTCTCAAGGTTACGTGGTGGGTGCATAGCAAGTTCAAAAAGATTTCAAATGAATAAAGTTTAACGCCTGCTACCAATTACATAGAATGCAGCCATATGCGAAAGATTCATTGACACAAGCCACTTTCTACTTGATCGTTTACAATGTTGCAATCCACAATGTAAACATCTCGGGTAACATCATAGAATAAAAAGTGTGCACTAAGTGTTTAAAGTGCTCACTATGGACTGGATATCGATATTGAGTTCAACATCTAACGACGTAGCTTAAGGATCCTCTACTTTTTTTTCACATTGTACGCTAACACACAATTCAGTGGTACAAAATACAAGTTTTAACGAAAAAGTTATCGTAGTAAAGTCAGACATATATATTAAACTGCCCAAAAGAGAAAAATCAGTTCTCGGCATCAATCTCGTTCTCTGAAAATTGTATAATTCGCTGCTTTAGGCTGTTGTGAACAAAGAATACCTTTTTACTTGTAAAAATTACTAGATTTGAAAAATCACCTTACGAGGCATTATGCAGCCTTGACATAAAACATGCAGAGTATTTCAGCGAACTTTTAGTGCACGTTCTTAGTCGACGCGAGACTAACCTTACACATTTACCTGACACACAGTTGCCTGGCATCATTTGTAGGCAGTCTGTCACTCAAAGTTGTGTATAGTCAAGTGAGTACAGTGACCTTCTTTTCTGTATTACTTTCGCTTTTAGAATAAAAACAATTACTTCACATGACAATACAAACATCTAACGTGTGAGCTTCTATCATCATCATCATCATTATCATCATCATAATCAGCCTGACTACGTCCACTGCAGGACAAAGGCCTCTCCCATGTTCCACCAGTTAACCCGGTCCTGTGCTTGCTGCTGCCAATTTATACCCGCAAACTTCTTAATCTTATCTGCCCACCTAATCTTCTGTCTCCCCCTAACTCGCTTGCCTTCTCTGGGAATTCAGTTAGTTACCCTTATTGACAAGCGGTTATCCTGTCTACGCGCTACATGCCCAGCCCATGTCCATTTTCTCTTCTTGATTTCAACTATGATATCCTTAACCTCCGTTTGCTTCCTAATCCACTCCGCTCTCTACTTGTCTATAATTGGTACACCTACCACTTTTTCTTTCCGTTGCTCGCTGCGTCGCTCTCAATTCAAGCTGAACTCTCTTTGTAAGTCTCCAGGTTTCTGCTCCGTAGCTAAGTACCGGCAAGATACAGCTGTTATATACCTTCCTCTTAAGGGGTAGTGGCAATATACCTGTGATATTTTGAGAGTCCTTGCCAAATGTGCTCCACCCCGTTCTTATTCTTCTAGTTACTTCAATCTCGTGGTTCGGCTCCGCGGTTATTACCTGCCCTGAGTAGACATAGTCTTTTACAACTTGAAGTGCACTATTACCTATCTCGAAGCGCTGCTCTCTTCCGAGGTTGTTGTACATTACTTTCGTTTTTTGCAGATTAATTTTAAGACCCACCTTTCTGCTCTCCTTGTCTAACTCTGTAATCATGAGTTGCAATTCGTCCCCTGAGTTACTCAGCAACGCAATGTCACCGGCGAAGCGCAGGTTACTAAGGCACTCTCCATTAATTCTTATCCCTAACTGTTTCCATTCTAGGCTTCTGAAAACCTCCTGTAAAAATGCGGTAAATAGCATTGGGGAAAATATGTCCCCCTGCCTTACACCCTTCTTGATTGGTATTCTGTTGCTTTCTTTATGAAGCACTATGGTAGCAGTTGATCCCCTGTAAATTTCTTCCAGGATGTTTATATATACTTCATCGACACCCTGACTCCGCAGTGCCTGCATGACGGCTGATATTTCTACTGAATGGAACGCCTTCTCGTAATCTATGGGCTCCTATAGCGCCTTGTTATTTGCGGATGTAAGTCTCAGTGCGTGTGATAAATTGCATACAGGCAAACAAGTTTCCTGTAAGCACCCTTAACCACTTAGTAAGGCTGCCTCTGCTTTACTATCCAGCGCGTACCCTTCAGATAATAGATACATATGTGAATAAAGAAATATTTAAATGAAACTTGTAATTTATTATTCTCCATGCACCTTTTTGAAAGAAATATGCATTCTTAGTTTGCTGGGAACCTTTCAGAAGTAAGAGAGATAGGACAGAGCGCACATTTCAGAACGAAGACGAATAGGACAGAATAGGCGAATAGGCGCACTTTCAGAAAGAACTGAGATAGAACAGTGAGCGCGAAACGTTCCTTTCGCGCTAAGAAAGTACTGTTATTTGAAAAATGCGATACCAACCAGCCCAAGTCACCTCTTTTTTGCTCGATGCACCGTATTGCGGACATCTGCGATTTACTGCAGCCCAGCACGAGTCTTATGCACCCGCTATAGCTAAAGCAGGTAAGCCACTTTCGTTTCTTTACAGTTTATCTGCTAAGTATCCCGTCCCCATACATCATTCATGACGACCGTGATGCGACCGCATAGCCCCAGGTAAATGTGTTGCGGCACAGAGAAACCTGTGCTGAAAGGAAAAGATAATGCAAGAGTTACTGTTTGATGATGGGGCATTCTTGGATAGCCGAATTGTACCCTCAGGTTGTTCCAGCGTTGCCATACTCTGTATAAAAGCATTGCTCTTGTCGACATGAGTGGTAAGTATACCGACTAAGCCATCTAAAATGCCCTTTGTGCGTTAAACGAAAAACTGCGCCGTCACACTGTTCAGCAAACACGACTGTTGTCGAATGGAGTGGTGTGCGCTGATCAAATAAAACAAAGTTCTTTTGTGCTTCCACCCCCCCCCGCTCTCTAAAAAAAACCGATTGCTCCATAAAGAATCTCAGACAGCTTGCCAGCTCTGGAACGAAAACTGCATCACATTTGCGAGATCAGTCTGTTATGTTTGAACACGCGATTGCATCAACATGTTCCACCTCATACGCCATCTTGTAGATAGCGTTGAATAAAAAATAACGTTACTTTGCGTTATAGTTGCGCTGAGTAGTATATTTGCTGAAAATTCTGGTAGATAAAGTTTATCCAGTGATAGACAAGAAAGTATTCACCGTCACATCCACAAAGTGGATGAGGTTAGAGGAGCTCGCTCGAAGATGCACGTCACGTTTCTTGACGAGTCTTCTGTAGCAAGGCTTGTTAATAAGCCGGCGCTTGATGTGTGCGTCAAACGCGGTGGCGTCGGGCGCGTTACGAATCAGGCAGTGCGCAGTCTTGGCCACGTCGATCGGCACGTTAACCAGCTGCCTCTTTTTGCCGGGCTGGGTGCGGCTGTGAGTCAAATGCCTGGCGCTCATAAAAGACAGATGTGGAGCTAACAGATCTGCTTCAAAGGCGTAGAGAGCAAGCAGGTGAAAGGGCCTGGGAGGATATCGGTGCTGGTGCTCATAGATCAGCGAAACTTGTGCAGCTCACTCAGATTCACTCACTCAGGAAATACATTTTCATTTTTCGACGCACCCGAGATCCGACTCACTGGATTTTTTCTCAGATAGATTTTAAACGTGCCCTATGTTGCGCGCAGTTCAGGGACGGCTTTAAGCTCTCCCATAGTAGAGTACCTGGTACTCTAAATCGTTACCCACTTCACTTTTTCTAACCCCCCCTCCCTATTCACTCAGACTCACGAAAATGTTCATCAGTCGGACTCACCGTACTCAAACATACGAAAATACTACTCACCCAGACTCACTCACTCACGGCTCGGTCTGAGTATGAGTGAGTCCGAGTGAGTTGACTCATGAGTCTGTCAACCTAGAATTAGCTTGTTCGACAACGCTTTCAATGCTCTTTGACACCAATATCTCAGGTAATCGGCGCCTATTTTGGTGCCATTTCACATGGTGTCTTTGAAAACAATTTCTTAGCGCTTTTAAACCCATTTTTGAAGAGTAGATAACAAAAGGTATGATAATCATGAAATTCACTGAAAGAGTTGGTGGCGTAGGGTCAAGGTAACTTCATAAGTAATTCACGCCTCTACATAATAAATATGGAAACAATGCATGAACGACCCTGCTTTGAAATACGTGTGGGTAGACGTTATATATACGTGAATTTATGTAAGGCTGGTAGTAATGCTCACGAAGACTAGATACGACCTTAGGTCGACAAACGAAAGTGAAGATTAACCAGACTCACTGAAGAATTATATTTTGCACTTTGGACTCACATGTGCTCACATTCATTAACATTTTATTCAACCAAACTCGCTTGGATTCAATCTCACTGCAATACTATTCACACGGAGTCACTCAGAATTAGGGCTCGATCTGAGTCTGAGTGAGTCACGTTAAGTTTACTTATGGGTGAGGTTACCACCTATGCGGCGTTGCTGCTTAAAACTCATGGTAAGAACTTTTCGCCGCGAAAACCCGTGTCTTTAAGAGTAGCCTGAAGGCGGGGTCAATGATGTGGCAACGACAGGAAATTTTCGTTGAAGGACTGCGATGGCGGAAACACGGGGCTGCTCGTTGCGGATGCTTGCGGTTGTGGTCAAGTTGCTGTGGAACGACAAGCGGCCACACAAGTTGCAGCTGCGGCTGATACCATTGTCGAGAAAGTGACGCTTGAAGAGGGCGTCTGCTCCGCTAACACCAGGTAGCGATCACTTCAGGCGCTTGGCCACTGCATCTCGCGCCTGTGCCGCTCCATGCTGCTTCATGCTGTTTCTGCTTAACGCGCTCTCACTTCAAAGTGCGTCTGTTGGAGAGCCCGTGCTGCTTCCGATTTGCTGTCCCACAGCTTCGGTATTGCTTAGCGGCGAACCCTGTTCGCTTCGGTCTCCTAGGCTCTCCCCGCAAGGTCTTGACGACGAGCCCGAGTGACTGCTGCGTTGCGAGCCCACCTCGCTGCTGCCTTGACTTCTCGGAGGGACATGCTGCAGAGCGGTAACGAAGGGTGTTCACTGAGTGAGCTCCCAGGAAAGAGAAAGGAAGCGTGCCAAACGTAAGCGATGTTAGCAGCCCCTATTTGCAAGTCAAGTGAACTGAGAGGGTGCTGCGGAGTTGCAGCATGCCGGATTCACGGAGGTCACCTGTGTCCGCTGTCGATAACAGAAATATTGAGTTTTCGGCAGCTTGATTGCAGTTCACGCTGCGTTGTAGAAGGGGTGCGGGTAGTTGACGCGGAGCATCTTATTGTAGTCAGCACCAGTGGTCCCGCTAGCGCGAGTGGCGTTCTTGAAGTGGTTGCGTCCCGTTTGTAATGCACATGGCGCACCGCGTCTCTGAAATTTCTTAACATACTTCGGGAGCCGCAGTGACTTGTAGTCACTGGATACAATGGTCATTGAATAATTTCGAGTTAACAACTTTATATTGTTGCCTCACCTGGAAAGAAGAAATCTGCTTGACCGTTCCTTTTTAGGGGCGAAGCTCCTTAAAGTGGCATACGTTCGTCCCTCGTCGTAGTGCGTAAGCAGTTTTACGTTTTGACTTGAAAGGTCGTGCCGGTGGGAGATTTCTCATGTGCGTAGTTGCACAATAAAATCACGCAGCGTGCGCGTTAACTAAAAGCCGAATTCTCCTGTCTCTCATTCCTCATTAGCAGCCATTGGCATGTACATTGAGCACTATCTGACAAGAAAGGGTTGCAACGTTACGCTTGCTGGGCGTAACCTCCTTGGTTTTAGAAAGGTTTAGCAAGGGTTGGGCGGCAGTGCCATAAATACAGTGAACTAGTATTTACCATGAACTCGAGGTGGTTAAAGGTGGGAAGTAGACACGAAGCGCAAGCCATAAGAAAGTGTGTGTGTTCCACCTCTCGTTTAGTCCTTAGAATGTCCGCTGGATGGCGGTGCTTCTATATGCGAAATATATGATGTAAAGATGCGAGATGGTGGTACTTGGAGTATTGACTAGATGGACAAACCAACACACAGACAGATGCATGGACGGGCGCACGGATGGCTGCACGGACAGATGGACGTATGCATGGACGGACACAGGGGCGGATGCATGGACGAACGCAGGGATGGACGCATTGATGGACGTGCGAACGCACGAACAGACGCACATACGGCTGGGCGGATGGACGCGTCAACGGTCACATAGACGGACGCATTCACGGACAGAAGCAAGAGCGAATGAACGGACGGATGCTTCGCCCCACTCTCGATCATTCACCCCGTGGATATGCTGCCATTTTTTTCTTCACGGGCAGCATCATCCTACCATGTTCGAACCGTATAAAACTGGCGTTTGGACTGTTTGGACCTCAGTACGCAGCTTCCCCATATTGCCGCTTGGTGCCGCACGAATTGGTGGAGTCGCGAATACCTTCGCAAACGTACAGCCTTCTTTTGATCTGCGCTGCTTGCTCCTCTCTCTACTGGAGCAAGTCGCATGTTACAGGGGGGCTGCTGTTGCAATCGAAAGAAAAAAAAGTTGGCAGATCCCACGTACAGTGGGAATCGATGATATGCGAAGCTCGTATGAGAAAGGTTAATGTGTTACTTTAATATCAGTACAACGTTACGAGGTGGAGGTCAGTGATGCCATACATGACTTTCGTGTCATGATTATAATGTTTTGATGTGTCGTTTACTTTCGTGATCTATTCATGTGACGTGATATCAAATTTAGTATATGTGGCGCTAGCGAAACAACCGCGAGCACGCTATGAGCGAGGTGTGTTGTCATGTTCTTTTATGATTTGCGTGTCAGGATTATTATATTAGCACCAGTGATATACTTTCGTCGTCCAGTGACGGTACGTAACACCAAATTTGGTATATGTGGAGCTAGCAAAACGGCCGCGAGCGCATCATGAAGGGCCAATTACTCCATTGTAGCGTTGACGCGCGCGCACGCTGGGCACAGCGACGCTACGTTAGGAAAATGCGAGCACTCAATAGTCTGACTTCAGGCGCAACAGGTGCGACCAGCGTCCGTCGGTGCGGCCCGATGGCAATCGGCATGAAAAGCGAGATGCTGCATTTCGCACCGATTCGTTACCCAGTAAACATTGTGTTTCCCTCTTTTCATAACGGAGGGACGCCGGACACGCTGAAACGCGCATGCGTCGAAGTAACGCTGCACGGCGTGCGCCAGGGAATATATGGTAGGATCGGTGTCTGGCGTGGCAATGCAGGCATGGCCCGACGAAATGAACGCCGGTGAGCACGCTCACTCGCGACGCGTCGAAATGTATTGGCGCCTTGACTGTACATGTAGTCATGTTCTCACATGACACACATCTTATGATTATCATGTTTGCACCACTCATATACCTTCGTCCTTCATTGGCGTACGTAATACCAAACTTGGCATTTGTAAAAATAGCGATACGGTCGCGCGTGCATTATGAGTGTGGCATGTAGTCATGTTGTTTATTGGCACGTATGTCGTCATTATCATGTTTGTAAGTGTCCTTTACCTATGTCGACCGTTCGCTACGCGTAATATCGAGTTTCGTACATGCGAAGCTATCGAAATGGCCGCGAGCGCATCATGAGTGTAGCATGTAGTAATGTTGTAACATGACACGCATTTCATGTTAATCATGTTTGCACAAGTATCGTAGATTTGTCGTCCATTCATGTTCCGCAATACCGAATTTGGTATAAGTGAAGCTAGTGAAATGGCCGCCAGCGCATGATTAGCGTGGCATGTAGTCATGTTACATGACACAGATCTCGTGATTATCATGTTTGCAGTAGTCTAATACCTTCTTCATGTATTCACGTACCGTAATATTGAATTTAGGGTATGTGACGCTAGCGAAACGGCCACGAGCGCAGCATCACGAGCGTGACAACACTGACATCAGTGGTCTACAGGCTGGCGATGCAGATTATAAAGGAAAGACTGCAGGCAAGGATAGAGGATGAGGGGGTGTTGGGGGAACTGCAGAATGGGTTTCGGAAACACAGGAGGTTGGAAGACTGGAAGACACTCTGTTCTCATTGACGCAGTGCATCGAAACAGCAGAAAATAAACACAGGCCCCTGTGGCTAGCATTTTTGGATATCAAGGGAGCGCACGATAGCGTGGTTCAAGAGGACTTGTGGGGAATACTGGACACACAAGGTGTGAAGGATTGAGTCACTAAGCTTTTAAAAGATATCTATAAAGGTAACAAGGTAGTTATAAAGGTGTAAAAACAGGTACCGAAGCCTGCAGATGTAAAACGGGGGCTTAGGCAGGCGTGTCCTCTGTCACCCTGGTTATTCATGATGTACCTACAAGAATTAGAGGCCAAATTACAGGGAGTGGACTGGGATTCAACCTCCCTTTCGTCAAACAAGGAAAACTAATTGAACAGGCACTACCAGCATTAAGTACGCAGATGTTATAGTGCTAAATGCCAACAACAAGGAAGATTCGCAGAGATTGATCGACATCTGCGGTAATGAGGGAGATTGGTAAGATTTCAGATTCAGTAAGAAAAATTCAGCAGCCATTTTTTTTAATGTGAATGATGGTAGTGAGCTTAGAATACAGGAGGTCACGCTAGAGATAACAGATAAATGGAAATATTTGGGCGTATGAATAAGCAATGGGGCCGAGGATCTAAGGGAACACGAAATATACAAGACGACTAACGGTAACAAAAATGCAGTGGTGATGAAAAATAGGGCACTGCGGAATTACAATCGGTATGATGTTGTGAGAGGAATATGGAAAGGGGTCATGGTTCCTGGTCTGACATTTGGGAATGCAGTCTTGTGCGTGAGATCAGAAGTGCGAGCAAGATTAGAAATAAGCAACATGGAATTGGTAGGCCTGCCTTAGGAGCTCACGGGAATACATCAAATCAGGGAGTACACAGTGATATGGGATGGACATCATTTGATGGCTGGGAAGCTAGCAGCAAGATAAAATTTGAGAAGCGATAGTGAGAAATGGTGGAGCAACGATAGGCTAGGAAGGTATTCAGCTACTTCTACATGAAGAATGACGATACAAAATGGAGGAAGCGAACCAGAAAATTGACTGGTAAATACTTAGAAAAAAGCAGGGGCCAAACCAAAAAAAATATTATCGGTAAAGAAGAAGGTAGAAGGTGAGACTGATATGTGGAGAATTGACATGATTAAGAAGTCCGCACTAGAGATCTATCGAACTTCTAAGCAATTAATTGCCAAGGAAAGGATCTATGATAATACTCGGAGTAGTTCTCTACTGTTTGAGGCCAGGACGGGAGTATTGCGAACGAAGACATATCGGGCCAAATACGAAGGGGTAGACACGATATGGAGTGCGCGTGGAGAGGAAGAGGAAACTGCCGAACACATGATAATGTTCTGTAAAGGGCTTCACCCTGTAGCTCAGGATGATGGCGCAGTGTTTTTCAAAGCACTGGAGTTTGGGGACATCGAGGGCAAAATAGACTTTAAGCGGGTAGAATTAACAAGAAGGAGGTATCTGATTGGTGGCTAAAGTCAAGACACGAGTGAAAATTAAAACCTTCACTGCAAAGTACGAGTCCTCAACCTCACTATTTAAAGGAAAAAATAAATCTAGTTTTGGTTCACTAAGTATTACGGCTTGGTGGCGTTAGCCACCGCCCGATCTAAAGGGTACAGCCATATTAATTTATCCATCCATGCAACGTTGTTTGCACGTTTCCGACAGTTTCGACAGGTGCGTTCGTCCTGCTTTTTTTAGTTGCGGTGGCACTCTGACACCAATGCTTCTGTATGCACTCTCATGGCACGAAAACAAAGTCATTGCTTCATCGCGGGGTTCACTACAGGCTACAAGTCAGCTAAACAGAAGCATGCTTTGTTTGGCGTTCCTAAGGACGAAGCTCTCTTAGCGCAGTGGTGGAGAGCGATCCCGTGCGCTGACAAGCTGCTTGAAGAAAACTCGGCTTTGTGCGAGCTGCACTTCGGCGAGATGGCCATCTTCCGGCACCTCGAGCACACTGTGAATGGCAAAACTGTCTCATTGAAAGGGGTCAGCCCATACGCGTGCTTGCTGTTAAGGGGGGGGGGGGGCAAAGGTTCATTGCAGGGCGCCTCCTCCCTATAAATCTGTGTATGAAGCAGAGTTTACGCCCCCCTTTTAGATGACTAAAAGAGTGCCCCGCTGCCTAGTCATTGTATAGAACAGATTTAGCGCCCCTCTCCCAGGTGGCCAGCCCCCTTTGCCCCCCTCGCGCAGAAGCCTGTGGATAGGCCTTTCAGAGAAGCTCTTCGCATTTGTAGACGCCCTTGAAACCACTTCTTCAAGGTGGTTTAGCTACAACGAGCTTCACAGTCACAGCTTCGAAAAGCTTGTTTCCTGCCTGAAAAAAAAGTGTCACTCTGGGCTGCGCCCCATGTGGCCTGAGCCTCACCAATCAACTAACCAAGTTTTTTCTGCTCACCCATTTGCATTTTTACACAAAGGTGCTTAAAAAGGAGTGTGCATCTTACCGTGAAAAGAGGAAGTACTTGAAGCTCAGGCGCAACACCTAGGCTTGCAGACCAATGTTCTTTGGGGCGCTTGTGAACTATAAAACTTTTTTTCTTGTGGATAAAAAAGGACGAGCAACCAACTATTAAGAATGCATTGTTATAAAGAGATAGTGAGTCGCAACTCGGAAGTGCGTTGTATGACCTGTGTGACAAAATAAAAGGTTTTCATACAGATAACGCTCGTGATTCTCGTCTTTGAGTATGACGTTATGAATGACGGAGTTTTATTTACAGATCAGTGCATAAGGAAATGATGGTTCGCCTTCGAAGGTGTTGCAAGCAATTGGTTCACAACTGAGTTCATCGTTCCAGCTCTCCTACGACTTCACATCGATCAAATGTTTCATTGCCGTGAAGCGCTCACTTTCGGCATACTGTCGACCTGACGAAATTTCTGTTTAGTCGCGCACCCACGTAGGCATCCTGTTTTCTGGAAGCTAACCAACATATCTTCGCGGTCGTCATTTGAGACCTTGCAAGAGCAAAAAAATATATAATAAATGTTTCACATTTCCTGCGCGCGTGGTTGATTCCTGTCTCTGCGCAGCGCATCGCTGCCTTGGGTGACGTGGGTGGTGGTGAAAACATTTAATAACCATTAAATTGTTACAGAGAGGTGATTGGGTTGGGGCCTTATTGGCCTCCTACCCTCACAACACTAGGTGGAACCCCTATTCCGGGGCTCCATTGGCAAGCAACGCCGCCCGCGCCCGTTGAACCAGAGCCTCTTGGGCCTTCAGGTCTTGACAGCCGAGCAGGGCCGCCTCCCAGTCCTCTCTCGTGGGATTGGGGTTGGGGGGGATAGATGGATTAGACTGGCACGCCCAGACGATGTGAAAGGTGTCAGCCACCTCACCACAGAACTTGCACGTGCCATCAAAGGATGAATTGAAATGTTTTAGCACCGCCGGGCACAGTACAGTATTGGTAAACAGTTTTAAGAGGAGGCGCTCGTCAGCGCGATGCAGTCCCTTACAAGGGTATGGATAGCGCCGGTGCTCCTCCTTGTAGTAATTGGTAATATCTTTGAATGAAAGGGCCAAATTGTCTGATTGCGAGTAGGCTTCCAAAGACAGGGAGATAGCCCGGGAAGAGAGTGCACGGGCGGCCTGATCGGCCTGTTCGTTACCCCTGAGTCCTTGGTGACCGGGTGCCCAAACCAGATTTCGCGGAGTTGGATTAACGTATCGGCAGCTAGGTTCCAGTATGCGCTGAGCAAGCGGTGAAGCCCACCCTAGCTGATAGTTGCGACAGGCCCTCGTGAGTCGGTGATGATATGTTTAGAAGAGGGATAGGTGAGAGCCAGAGCGATGGCAATCTCCTCCGCGTGTGTTGCGCTGTAGGCTTTGAAAGTGAGCCCGTTTACGGTGTTTGCGTTGTGTATGACTGCGGCAGTATACCACCCCTCTAGGTGCGGGCCGGCAACGTCCACGTAGCACACGTGTTCCTCTTGACCAAAGTGTCGCTGCAACGCTTCCGCGCGCGCCTGGCGGCGACCACTGTGGTTTTCTTTGGACATGTTGCGTGGAAAGGGTCGGACCCGGAGGGCGCGTCTCCAAGGTTCTGGCACTCTCACCCTTTCCTCAATATAGTAATCGTGTTTGATGTGTATTCGGTCCAAGAGGCGGCGACCGGAATGAGTCTGTGCAAGGTGCGTGTATTGGTTAACGAGGTGGGCTTCTCGAAGTTCCCGGTAGGTATTCACCACGCCTAGGGCCAGAAGTCTCTGGTTGGACGTGGTGATAGGGAGGTCGAGAGCCCGCTTGATAACTTTACGGTGGATGACCTCGAGTTGATCATCCTCGTGTTTGCGTAGGTGCAAGTAGGGAGTCGAGTAGAGTATTCTACTCGTTACGAAAGCATGGGCAAGCCGCATTGCATCCCTGCTTCGTAATCCGCCCCGCTTGTTGGAGACCCGGCGGACCATACGGCCCACCTGGTCTCCCACCGTGCGAAGTTTGGCTATTGTGGTGTCGGCCTTGCGTTGGTGGTGTATGAAGAGGCCAAGGACGCGGATCTCCTTGGCCTCACGGATCGGTCCCGAGGGAAGACTGATATGGAGCTGAGTTGTGTCCTGAGGGGAGGGACGTACGTGCACAAATTCTGACTTAGCCGGGGCACACTGGAGTCCGCAGTAGGTTGCGTAGTCGTCGACTACAGTCGCTGCTGCTTGCAGGCATGACTCCATGTGACCCAGGTTACCTTGCGTGGCCCAGATCGTGATATCATCCGCGTAAAGAGCGTGATGTATCCCTGGTAAAGAAGCCAATTTGGGGGGAAGATGAAGCATGGCTATATTAAATAGGAGGGGAGAGAGGACCGCGCCTTGAGGAGTTCCCCTCGAGCCGATGACGTAAGGCCCATGTTCCTCATCTTGTATGCGTATGTAGGCTTGACGGTCTGTAAGAAACTGTCTAACATAATTGAATGTTTTATAACCACAGTTGGTCTGACTGAGGTGGTCAAGGATTACCTCATGCTTCACGTTGTCGAATGCCCCTTTAAGATCCAAGGCCAGGACTACCTTGTCATTGTGGGGGCATTCAACAGGATCTAATATGTCATGGTGGAGCTGTAGAAGTATATCCTGGGCTGACTTCTGAGGGCGGAATCCAAACATGGTGTCCGCAAAAGTGTGCTGTGTTTCTAGAAACTCGGAGAGTCTGTCGCGCACCATCGTTTCCATCAGCTTGCCGACACAAGACGTGAGGGAGATGGGGCGAAGGTTCTCCACGTCAATAGGTTTACCTGCCTTCGGGATGAAGGTCACGAGAGCTGATTTCCATTCAAGAGGGAGAGGAGTTTCTCCGTCCCAAATGCTATTGATGTATTTGAGGAGCGTGGCGTAGGCTGCGTCGGGAAGATTGGCCAACAGTTTGACCGTAACCTGGTCACGCCCTGGTGCAGTGCCACGCTTCATCTTGCGTAAGGCCGCCTGGAGGTCGTGGAGCTGGAACGGGGTGTCCAACTGCGTGTTCTTTTTGCCTGCGTAGGAGTATGCGGCCGTCCGGGGGTCCTTGGTGGTGCACAGGTATCGGTCCCTGAGCGTGTTTGCCAGCTGTGTTGTCGTTCCTGTAAAGTTGTGCATGACCTTATGTAAGTGACGTTGAGTTTCCGTGCGTGTTTGTGTTGGATCGATGAGAGCGCGAAACAGGCGCCACGTGTTGCGACCAGACATCTGGCGTGCAGCCGTGTTGCACCTGTCCACCCAGTTAGTGTCGGCTAGCTGAGCAGCATATTCCGCAGCTTGCTCCGTGAGTTCTAGGATGCGTTTCTTGAGGCGTCTGTTATGTTTCTGTTTTTTCCATCGTTTGGTGAGGCTGCGGCGGGCCTGCCAAAGATGGAGGAGGTGGTTGTCCACGTCCGTTTGAGTTTCCGTGAGCTGTATCAGCTGTTCGTGTTGTTTCAGTGTAGACGTCAGTGATTTAGACCAGGTGTCGTATCCCGACTGGAGAGGGTCTACAATAGGTAGAGTGGTGCGGAAAGTTGTCCAGTCTGGGATACGAGCTTGTGTAAGTGGGCGTTTTAAGGGACGCATGTACACGGTTGTGTTTAATACACAATGATCACTACCGAGAGTGTCCTGTGTGTTCAGCCAGTCGGCATGGCGTATGTTGCGTGTAATTGTGAGGTCCGGGCAAGTATCTCGTTGAACAGAGTTGCCTACACGTGTTGGGCTGGCGGGATCAGTGTGGAGGGTGAGTCCAAGTGTAGAAAGAAGTTCCGCAAGCTTCCTTCCACGCGTGTCCTCTCGTGGGTAACCCCATAACCTGCTTGGGGCATTGAAGTAGCCGACGATCAGGAGGGGGTCCCGTCCTGCCACCTGCATAGCTTGTGTGAAAGTTGCGCTGAACGTGACGTTCTTAAGCTTTGGGGGACAGTAAATGTTTAAAATATGAACAGGTGGGTCAGATCGCCTTATAGGCAGCACCGACACCATCGTGTATGGGAAAGGCGGTGTTGTGGGGAGTGTGACTTCCTGGGCAGTATATTGCTTGTGAACAAGTATACATGTCTCCGGGTTGTGTTGAAATGTAGTGTAATTTGTGAGTTTGACGTCCGTGCCGGGTTCCTGAAGGGCAACCACGGCAACGAGGAACTCAAAGGTCTCAAGATAGAGGCGGAAATGAGCCCGCTTCTTGTGGTTCTTGAGACCTCTGCAGTTCCACTGTGTTAGTAACAACGGCTGAGTTGCTCTGGCTCGCGACCTAGGGTTGGAGGCCATGTTCGGAGATAGAGGGTGGGGTTGTGTTGTTAAGATTACTCAGTTCACTAGCACCCTGTGCTGACGTACTGGAGTCTTCAGAAAAGTCCGACTCATCTGGAGTCACTCTGTTAAATTTTGAGGGGCGATTAACGTCCCTAATGGGCCCTACGCGCTTAAGGACGCGTGGATTGTCTTGTATCCACTTTTGGATAATGTGAGTTACTGTTTGTGTCACCTGTGCGATGACAGTCTCCATATGACGCGCGATGGTGTCGTGGATAATTTTGGGGAGGTCGGCCAATTGTGTTTCTATTGCATTCACCTGGGTCTCCAGGGCCGCGACGCGACTCTCTACAGTAGTAGGAATCTCCCTGTCTGTTATATTTTCCTCTTCGTCGCTCAACGAGGGCTTAGTAGTGAGATTGGTTCTGAGCGAGTCAAGTTCGCTGGCTAGTTTTTCATTCTGAGATCGCAAAAGGGCGAGCTCATGCCTGAGTTTTTGTGTTTCGGTAGTGCTTGTGGCAGAAGAAGGTGGAGAGGAGAGAGAGGAGGGAAAGGAGGCGACCTCCACCCAACTGCCTACCTTGGGTTGGTTGCGTGCAGCGTTGCCAGATGGAGCGCCGAAAGCTGGAGATTCCGCCGCGCCAGGTGGTAGCGTTGCCGTTGCTGCTTTGCCAGGAATTGGCGCTTTGCCAGTTGACCGGCGCTTTGGTTTTGTTGGGGTCCCCGATGTCCTGGACCCTGGTTGCTGAAGCCTGATGAATTTTTCAGTGCATTCGCGGGAGCTGGTGAGGTGCGGACCCCCGCAAACTATGCACGTTGGGTTGCATTCGTGGGGGGCCATCCCCTCAGGACCAGCGCCCACGTTTTGGCCACAAAGGCTGCATCTTTCGGTGACCGGGTTGGGACAGATATCCGCCCGGTGCCCCAGTGCACCACAGCGGTAGCACGCTGGCACTGTCTTCTTGTACTCCCTGACGGGAGTCAGTTCTGCGTTATAGTGGACGAAACGCGGAACGTTCCTTCCCGCGAAAGTCAACACAGCTACGTTGGAGTTCCCCAGCTTGCGCGCATAGACTAGTTCACCGCCACGCCACTGCACACTATGTTTCAGAGACGCACTGGTTTCGAGGTTGTGCACAGAAATCACGCCGCGACACACATCACCGGTGAGCTTGAGGTGACCGCGAAGCGGCAGCGGTCCTTTGCTGGTGTTGATTTGAAAGTCCGACAGCAGTTTCTGAACCACCTCGTTATTCTGCGTGCCACAGATGATGATGTTTTGCTCCCAATTGGGAGAAATGGTGATGTCATTCATGTGCTGCCTTCCGATGAGTTGGGAAATGGCAGCGCCGAGCTCACCTTGTTGAAACGCTGCCTTGAGGGCTACTGTGATGCGTGGCTTGAGCACGATCACGTAGTCACCAGGATTCATCCTGACCGTTGGTTTCGGCGTCCACTTGGAGACTGGTGAAGTCTTTTGTGGAGCTTTAGGAGATGGAGCGCGAGCGTCTCCAGTGGCTGAATTGTTGAGAGGAGTTTTCAGTGCAGACGCTCCTTCCGCGTTTCTTCGGCGGCGACGCCGACCCTCGACGAGTTGAAAAATGTCAGCTTGCTCCGCCGAAATGGTGGATGGGCCGTCGTCTGATGGATTTGTCGGGATATACGACCACGACAGAGTCGTAGGGTCGTAGCCACGTTGTTCAGGCAGCGCCATGTTGAGGAGTTGACCGAGCGGCGTCTCCGCATCCAGCAGCGGCGGAGCCGCCGCCGTGAGGCTTAGCTCGTTCGCTACGTTGTGATGCAAAGTTGCTCGAAGTGGCCGAAAATTGGGCGTACCTGGGTAAGATCGGTGTCTCCAGATTCTTGCTGACTTGGCAGATGCAGTCACACAAGTTTTAGAGCAGCCACATTGAAAAGAGCACGGTTCCAGCCGAAAATCGACGGAGCCGATGAGCGTCGCGTCCGATCACTTCGCGAAGCGCCCGCGTCTCTCTTGGGTGACGTGGCGGGATGGATGGATTGATATGGCTGTACTCTTTAGATCGGGCGGTGACTAATGCCACGAAGTCGTAATACTTAGTGAACCAAAAACTAGATTTATTTTTTTTTCCTTCAAGTAGTGAGGTTCAGGACTCGTACTTTGCAGTGAAGGGTTTAATTTTCACTCGTGCCTTGACTTAATCCACCAATTGGATAACCTCTTTCTAGTTAATTCTACCCGCTTAAAGTCTATTTTGCCCTCCCTGTTCCTAAACCCCAGTGCCTTGAAAAACTCTGCGCCATCATCCTGGACCATGAGGAAAGCCCTTTACAGAACATTATCAAGTGTTCGGCAGTTTCCTCTTCCTCTTCACATGCACTGCACACCGTGTCTACTGCTTCGTATTTGGCCCGATATGTCTTGGTTCGCAATGCTCTCGTCCTGGCCTCAAACTGTAGAGCACTACCCCGAGTATTATCATAGATCCTTTCCATGGCAATTTCCTGCTTAAAAGTTCGATAGATGTCTAGTGCGGACGTCTTATCAATCATGCCAATTCTCCACATATCGGTCTCAGCTTCGTTCACCTTCTTCTTAACCGATAATTCTTATTGTTTGGCCCCCTGCTGTTTTCTAAGTATAAGCTAGTCAAATTTCTATGTTCGTTTCCTCCATTTTGTATCGACATTTTTTATGGAGAAGTAGCTGAATACCTTCCTAGCCCAACGCTGCTCCCCCATTTCTCTCAATCGCTTCTAAATTTTATCTTGCTGCTAGCTTCCCTGCCTTCAAATGTAATCCATCCCATATCACGTTGTACTCCCTGATTTGGTGAATCCCCTTGAGCTCCTAAGGCAAGCCTACCTATTCAACGTTGCTTAATTTCTAATCTTACTTGAACCTCTGATCTCATGCACAAGACCACATTGCCGAACGTAAGAATAGGAACCATGACCCATTTCCATATTCCTCTCACAACATCATACCTATTGTCATTCCGTAGTGCCCTGTTTTTCATCACCACCGCATTCCTGTTACCTTTAGTCGTCTTGTATATTTTGTGTTCCCTTAGATCCTCGGCCCCATCGCTTATCCATAGGCCCAGATATTTGTATTTATCTGTTATCGCTAGCATGACCTCCTGTATTCTAAGCTCACTACCTTCATTGTCATTAAAAACATGACTTCTGATATTTTTCGCAATGAATCTGAAATCTAACCCATCTCCCTCATTACCACTTATGTCAATCAATCTCTGCAAATTTTCCTTGTTGTCAGCCATTAGCACTATATCATCTGCTTACATCAATGCTTGTAGTGCTTGTTCAATGAGCTTTCCATGTTTGATGAAAGAGAGGTTAAAGGCCAGTCCACTTCGCTCCAATTTGGTCTCTAATCTTTGTAGGTACATCAAGAATAACAAGGGTGACAGAGTACACCTCTGCCTAAGCCCCCGTTTTACTTCTGTAGCCTTCCCATTTTATAACTACCTTGTTACCTTTAGAGATATCCTTTAAAGATTAGTGACTACATCTTCCACGCCTAGTGTGTCCAGTATTCCCCAAAATTCCTCTTTAACCACGCTATCGTACGCTCCCTTGATATCCAAAAGTACTAGCCACAGGGGCCTGTGTTCTTTTTCTGCTACTTCGATGCACTGCGTCCGTGAGAACAGATTGTCTTCCAACCTCCTGTGTTTACGAAACCCATTCTGCAGTTCCCCCAGCACCCCTCATCCTCTATCCATGCCTGCAGTCTTTCCTTTATAATCTGCATCGCCAGCCTGTAGACCACTGATGTCAATCTTATAGGACGGTAGTTTATGTCAACTTTGACTCCCTTTCTTTATACCTCATGCTCATCCTGCTAAGTTTCCATCCATCAAGGGACTTGACCATCGATTATTATTTTGCTCGCTGCCTCTCTCAAAGCCAGCTTAGACTTTCGACCTAATGTCTTTATCAGCTTAATTAGAATGCCATCTGGGCCCAGAATGCCATCTGGGCTACTAGGAACCTTCTTTTCAGCTCTTTCCCACTCTCGCTGTGAAAACGGAGCCATTGCGCAACTTGATTTTTCCTTGCCTATTTTGGTGCATGAAGCACTTCTTTGTTGAAATTTTTCTCTCAACCTTGTTCTTATATATTCAATTGCTTCGTCCCCTTCTAGCCTAGCAGCTTGATCTGTAGTTATAAACCTCTGCTCTAGGCTCGTCACATTTCTTAGGTAGTTTAGATGGTTCCAAAATTTCGCAGCTGCCCTTCTATCTTTCTTATGTACTTCTGTAAGCCACTGAGCTCCATTTCTTCTAATTTTTTCATTGATCAGAAGGGATGCATCCCTTCTACGGCTTAGAAGGTTTTCTCATTTTTTTCAACATCATCGGTCGGTTAACCCCACTGCTTAGCATGTCTGCATTCTCTAGAGGCTTCCTGATGTTTTGCTATGGCTCTCTTAACTTCCTCATCCCACCAACTCTTGAATTTGTGTTTTCTTTTCCGGGGTGACTTGTCACGTGCCTTAGAGAGCTCTAGCTCAAAGAGTCTAATTAGATTTGTGTATGTCCACACCGTTTTCTTATGCTCAGTGATCATTTTCTCAATTTGTTTAGTAGCTATTTCTATTAGCCTTTCTAAATAAATATTTATCTGTAGTTGCTCATCTTGTCTCCTACCCACTTTCACTGCTCTTGCAAAACTTAGCTTGATACGTTTGTGATCACTAATCAGACTTCAGGAGCCACCTTCATCTCTGTGCATTCCCCTGACCTTATCATACATCCTATGTGACACCAGTGCGTAATCTATTGTCGACCGCATCCTTCCTACCTCCATGCTATTTGTCCTTCACACTTCTCGGTACTGTTGCAAATAATCAAATTATGTCTTTCACACATAACCATGATCATTTTGCCTGTTGGGTCGCTATACCCATCTATATCTTATATGTGCGCATTCATAACTCCTAATTATCTCGCACTCTCTTTGGGGCCGTTCCCAGCGGATTCTCGAGCTTGTAGGAAAAAGTTTCGTCCTTCTCTTCCTAACTCCTCAATGTCCTTTGATATACACTCCACCATTGCCTGTTTTCCCTCTCTGGCCTTTGCTCCCGTCCAGAATTACACCAAACCAAGGAGTTTCATTTGCCCTGCCACTTTCCCTTTTAGCCATAATTGTTCCTTGCACTCTTGGTTGACCCTTTGCCAGTCTGTACTTTTATGAATGAATGCCCCAATAAAACCCTCCTTTGTGCAGCCTTCTGTTCTATTACAATATTCCCACGCGTAGTCCGGATTGTTAGGGCATTGTTCAATGTCCCTAAAATGTGTTTTTACAAAATCGTATACCATCGGCCTCTCCTCTCTTAGCTGTTCTTTTATCTCTTCCCACTTCAGCCTGTTCCTGTCACCCTGCATGTTAATATACCTTATGTCTGAATTGGCTCGGCGCTCGTGGCTACGTCTGTTTATTCCCCGGACTTTCCCTATTTAGATACTGGTGCCACTTTGGAATCGTATCTGTCCATAACACCTGTCAAAGAGTCTCCTTGGTTATTTTCCTCGTTACTAACTATCCTGCACCCCGAAGGGCCCGCGTGGCCCCTAAAAAAGCTACTGCACATCCTGCAAGTCGCCAATTCACCTTATGACCTAGCCACTCATCGAAGTGAATTATGTCTTGTTGAAAGCCACCCCACCTATGCACCTCTCTGTTTATTTACACCACCTCAAAGCCTTTCGCTCGACTCATCCGACATATCTTTTGGTTTGCTTTGACAACCGCTATTTGCAGGTCGCCCTCCCGCACCGGTACCTCCGGTATCGTTCATATCACTACCTGTACTTGAGGAGAAGTGGCGCCCATGTCATCGGCCCCTTTCGCCAGTGTGCTCGCTAGTCCTGCCATATCTTCATTTAGGACATCGTTTTAACCACCTGAAATTATCACTCGGTTTCCTCTATTAGCTGTAGTTTTGAGGTTTGTGCTCGCTTGCCTCATGACTGCTTCCAGCTTGCATCCTCGGAACGTCCCTACTGCAACCCTCTTGTCACCTCTTACCATCTCTTTGATTCTTCTGCGCATCGATTTAAATTCGAGTCCCCAGCGATTATAACATGCTGTGACTTGTCAGCTGGAGTGTCCTGCACATGGGGGTTACTTGCACCAGTGACGCCGGCTGCTTTGTCCCCTCCCAGCCCCCCCACTACTTCGTTGAAGCTGGGCCTTGCGACAGTTGAACCGGCTGAACCTTTATTTTCCAAACTTGCTAGCGCTTTCTTCTTTGCCGTTCTTCTTGCCGGTGCCCTACTGTTCTCTCCGTCGGCCATTCGTTTGTTCACCTCGGCTAGTGCGTCCTCAGCGGACTGCAGCCTTTCTCGCATTGCCCTCGTTTTTTCTTGCTCTTTCGCCAACGCTGTCTCCAGATCGGTGATTCTCAACAGCAGTTCACTTTGGGCAACCATCGTTTTCTTCATTTTTTCTCGACCTCACAATGCCTACACTTCGCGCCAGCCTCCTCTCCATTTGGTTCTGCACTTTTGTTCATTTTTAAACTCACCCCCCATCCTGAACACTTTACAGCCTTTTTAACAATGTCTTTATGACACGAATTGTCGTTATGGCTAGTCTCACTCGATAATTACAAAACCCGATCCCTGCCCCACGCAGAAGAGAAAGTCTAAGCTCTACTGCAAAAATTTGCGTGTTCAATGTACGCGAACCACCGCCATAGGGTGGCAATGAGAAAAAAAATACAAAAAAACAAGCACACACACGCACAAACTTGTAAATATCTGGTGACTGACCCCGAAAAACCTGTACAATGTAATTAATAAGTGCTGCAAAGATTTGAACTGCTGTCTTATATTTATAAAGGAAAGCTCAAAACATACAAAACCACTTATCTGCGCAGTCGATCGGGAGCTTTCAAAAAACACGTCCATCCACCGTGCCAGTCCGAACTGAACTGCACACGCGCAAACGTGTGCCAGCGCCATCTGGCGGTTTCCTTCCAAGGTGTTATGCGTTAGCCGGCGTGTTCATCACACTTCCCTATTCTAGCCACTGTACCAGCGGCAGTTGCACGATCCCCCAAACGACAGCCATGTTGAGCTGGCCCTAGCGCCCTCTCTAGGCGGTGAGAGGTGCGAATAATCACCTAAAGTGAGACTCTAATCAGTTACTATAGCTGCCTTGGAAGTGACACCGGCAACCTGCTGGTCTTTAGCAAAACCAACTGCATGGAAGAAAAAACGCGATTGGAAACTGTTTCTGTACCTAATATTGTTGATACAATAACGCTGAGAATCACGTACCGTAACACCACTCCCGTCAGTGTCTACGGAGAGAGTGATTGCTTTCGTTTTGCCTGGGTAACAAACGCGTTCATTCATTGATTTATTTGTGGGGTTTAACGTCCCAAAACGACGTTATGATTGTGAGAGACGCCGTAGTGGAGGGCTCCAGAAATTCGGACCACCTGGGGTTATTGACCGTGCTCCAAAATCTGAGCACACACGCCTACAATATTTTCGCCTCCATCGGAAATGCAGCCACCGCAGCCGGGATTTGATCTAGCGACCTGCGGGTCAGCAGCCGAGTATTTCAGCCACAAGACCACTGCGGCGGGTCCAGACGCGTTCATGCATATTACCCTGTTGAGTGTGCAAAAACAGCGTTCTTGGGCGAGTCAAGATTGCATTTCACCCCCTTGGATTTAAGTACGTCAGACGCCCGCTCATGACTGATCGGTGCCAAAAGTTCTGCTTCCCATTGTTGCCTTCACGTCCCCTACAAAATAACGTGAGCGTCTCCAGAAAGTTCTTGCGTCTATAAAAGAAGGAAAACAATGATTCTGACCAAGTACGCACTGATATTCAGGAAATGGTTTCTTGGCTTTGCGTTGTTCTAGTCTCCCAGTAACTGCTCGGCCGTACGTTTTCTTTTTTGAAATGAATTTGGGCACTTCACAGAAGCTACGTATTATTGTTTTTAAAATTACCATTCATTTTATTCACTCCCAAATATATGTAAGGTTTATTGCATGGTGGTCGTGTGAAAAAAGTACATGTTGGATGCGCTTGTGAAACCGAAACCGAAGTCACACGAAAGTGGATTACTTGGCGTAGTAACAGATAGCTGCAGAAGGTCCACTCACGTAGCTTTGGCTGTGCTGCCACAGAATGTTGTCGCCAAGTATAGAGCACGCGGCACCATCTGAGCGGCAGCGCTGAGCTTGCATGACTCACCGGGAGGGCGCAGCCGAGAGGGAGCACAGTGGTGCCTCTAACAAGAGCTATCAGAACTAGCTTACTTACCGCCACAAATGAACAACGGCGAGCGTAAGAAGCTTGACGAGCGAACTCCTAAAAATCTCTCTGAAAATTTACGTCTAGGCTCAAGCATCAGAACTGAAAGGAAAAAGGAAGAAGATACGACGGCCTTGCTTAAACTTGAACATGCTTTTCGTGCTTAGAAGTGCATCACCTCAACTACTAAACTGCTGTATGGCGGAAAGCTGACGTGCTATGACATCGACACTCGATACAAAATGCACCTAACAATATTTCATACCAGCACGCACTTCAGCAGATTGTCTGTGTTCCAAGAATTTCGGATGTGCAGATGGCGAGGCGAGCATCTCAGGTGAATGCGTGCCACAGCAGTGAACTTCAGAAATTGAATAATTTCTTTTGGCTTGGTTCCTAACAGAGCGCATTGTTTTCATATTGTTGAAGCAACTCTGCCACGTTAAGGCAACATCTGCAATGTCACGGCAACGATGCGTGGATGACTGGTTGCAAGCATTTGCAACCAAGGGATATTTGATAAATGGCAGAAAGAGGCGTCGTGATGCGAAATTTTCGGAGAGACATTTCAGCAGCGTGATGCTGATCGCGTGAAAAGAGGCACACACACGTAGAAACGAACGTTCGTGTGCTGCACGCGTGAGTCATAGATGCTCGAGAGTCCAGCATAGAGGGTTTCTGGTGGAAGCTAAATAGGGGCATCGTATTTCTGCATGGTGTTTCTCACGAAGTTGATTTTCTTTATCTTTATTTATTTGTTTCTTTTATTCTGCCAACGTGTTGCCGAGTTTTACAAGGACTGGGGTGTCGCAAAGTGGATACGAAGAAAATTAGCAGATCCCACGTACAGTGGGAATCAATGATATGCGAAGCGCGAAGCGTACCGTGTAGTCATGTTTTACACGACATTCATATCGTGATTATCATATTTGGACGTGTAACTTACATTCATCGTCCATTCACGTCACGTAACACCAAATTGGGTATACGTAGTACTAGTGAACGGCCGCGAGAACGCCATGAGTGTTGCATGTAGTCATGTTTTACATGAAACGCATATGATTATCAGGCTTGGACGTGTCCTATACCTTCGTCGTCTATTCACTTCCCGTGATACCGAATTTGGTACACGTGGAGCTAGCGCAACGGCGGCGAGCGCGTCGTGAAGGGCCCAATATACTCCGATGCAACGTTGACGCACGCGCAGGCTTGGAGCAGTGACGCCACGCTAGCAAAACGCGAGCACTTTATGGTGTAACACCAGAGACGACCGGTGTGATGAGCGTGCGTTGGCGCGACCCGGTGGGAACCAGCGCAAAATGCGACATGCTGTATTTCGCGCCGACAGCATTTCTTGAACATCCCTACGTCTGCCTCTCTTCGTGACGGATGGATGCCGTGTTCGCTCAAACGCGCATGCGTCAAAGCAACGCAGCTTGGTGCGCGCCTTCGAATATTTGGTATACAGATCCACAATGAAGGTCAGTGGGCAGATCCAGTGATCTCTACTAGGGGGGTATCGGTGCCTGGCGTGGCATCGCCGGCGTGACGCTATGAAACAAATGCCGGCGCATGCGCGCCGGTTCACCTCGAAGTGTATTGGCCTCTTTAGTGTGGCACGTTCTTACATGACACGCATCTCATACTGTTCTTACATGACACGCATAATGCTCTTACATGACACGCATCTCATGATTCTGATGTTTGCACCAGTCACATACCTTCGTCATTCATTCACGTCACCAAATACCAAATTTTGGCATATGTGGAGGTAGCAAAACGGCCGGAGTATAACACGAGGGGGTGGGACGTTCTGATGTGGTTACAAGACACGCATATCATGATCATCATGTTTGGACGTGTGATTTACCTATGTCGTTCGTTGGCGTCATGTAATACCGAATTTGATACATGTGAAGCTAGTGAAACGGCAGCAAGTGCATCATGGGCATGGCATGTAGTCATGTTGTTACATGTCAGACATCTCATGATTATCATGTTTGCACGAGTCACATACCCTCGACATCCATTCACGAGCCGTAATACCTAATTCGTTATATGCAGAGCTAGCGAAATGGACACGAGCACATCATGAGTGTGACATGTAGTCATGTAGTTACATGACAGGCATGTCATAATTTTGATGGTAGGGTCTGTCGCCTGTGATTGCCATGCAGGCGTATCACACCATACCAGTTTTGCAACATATCATGCGAGTGAAACCACCGTGGGAACAGCAAGATTGTGACATGTAAACCATGGCATTTACGACATACATATCTTGATTTTTATGTTGTGAATAGTCAGTTATGTTCACCATAGAGTCATGGTATATGATACTAAGTTTGGTATCAGATACTATTACCAAACGGCCAGGAGAGCTAAAAGTCGTAGGCGGCTACATAGATAGATAGATATATAGATAGATAGATAGATAGATAGGTAGATAGATAAATAGATAGATAACCAGATAAATAGATAGATAGATAGATAGATAGATAGATAGATAGATAGATAGAAACGCTCAATGTCCCCGAAGTTCACCAAGAATTGCTTCACATTTAACCCACACGAACGGAAAACTCTCCTGGAGGGAGTATAAAAGGGCACATTATAGTTCCTTTACACCAGACGAAATCTTAAACTTAAGTATGTTAAAGCGGCTTCCGGTGAACCTAGAGGTTCTGTAAGCCCCTCTTCGGGGTTCCATGAACCTCTGATAAATTTTTCGTAGTTCCGCAATCGCCAAGTGAGCAAGATGCAAATCCGAGGCGTGACTGATTCGTGAAACCACTATTACTGACGCTGAAGTGTCAATCACGACATAACAGTGAAATGCGAGCTGCGCAATTAATCGTCAGCAGCTTGTGGCGAGTGAAACAAAAAACGGGTGGCGCTCTTAAGCTATGTCACTTGAATCTCAGAAGTCTTGTATAATTTGAATGCTCACTACTGCCGTTTTAAGATAGGTGCCGATGACAAGGCAGTGTACTTGGAGACTTTTGCAAAAATATTGGCACCAGCTGTTCGTAAAGACTAGTGAAAGATGCGAATGCATTTCTCGCGCCAGAAATACATGGTGGAGCAAGTTTATTGGCGTAAATAATGACGAGACAAGCATTCGTACAGTAACAGTATATGTACACATTCATCACCAAGCGGGCGAGAGTGAGGCATGCGTCTCATATATACGCAAGAGCGAGCGGATGGGAGAGTGGGGCACAAAGAGGAGAGAGAGTGAACTGTGAGAGAAGGAGTGGCAGAGCACTTCATGTACCCTCTCCTACACTGGCTTCACACAAGCGGCAGCAAGTATTGACGGACGGATGGATGGATGGATGGATGGATGGATGGATGGATGGATGGATGGATGGATGGATGGATGGATAGATGGATGGATGGATGGATGGATGGATGGATGGATGGATGGATGGATGGATGGATGAATGGATGGATGGATGGATTGATATAGCTGTACTCTTTAGATCGGGTGGTGGCTAACGCCACGAAGCCGTAATACTTAGTGAACCAAAAACTAGATTAATTTTTCCCCTTTAAATAGTGAGGTTGAGGACTCGTACTTTGCAGTGAAGGGTTTGTTTTCACTCGTGCCTTGACTTTAGCCACCAATCAGATAAGCTCCTTTTAGTTACCTCTACCCGCTTAAAGTCTATTTTCTTTTCCTGTCCCTAAACCCAGTACCTTTGAAAAACTCTGTGCCATCATCCTGAACTATAGGGTGAAGCCCTTTACAGAACATTATCGGGTGTTCGGCAGTTTCTTCCTCCCCTCCACACGCTCTGCATACCGTGTCTATCCTTTCGTATTTGGCCCGATATGTCTTGGTTCACAATACTCTCGTCCTGTTCTCAAACAGAAAAGAACTACCCCGAAATTATCACAAATCCTTTCCTTGACAGTTTCCTGCTTAAAAGTTCAATAGATCTTTAGTGCGGACTTTTTAATCATGCCAATTCTCCACATATCAGTCTCAGCTTACTTCAGCTTATTTACCAATAAATATTTTTCGTTGGGCCCTCTGCTGTTTTCTGAGTATTTACCAGTCAATTTTCTTGCGGACTTCCGCATTGGGAGCGCCCTCACATGCCAGAGCGCGCTCCTGCTCTGCATTCACTCTCCGCTATTCCACCCACACCAGCTGCTGCGGTTGCTAGCGGTGAAGAAAAGCGCTCGGCCTGCAACTTCTGTTGTAGGAGAGAGATTGAGAGCAGAGAGACACCTGCCGGCGCACGGACGCCACCGGGCATCTGACGTAGCCCGACTAAGAAATGCATTCGCATTTTTGAATCACAGCATATGCACGGAGTGAATGATAATAATTGGGGTGAGCGTCCTTGTGTCCATCCGTTCGTCCATCCGTCTGGCCTGTCCAGCCGTATCGTCATATGTCTGTCTGTCCGGCCGTATGTATGTCTGTCTGTCCGTAAGTCTTGTATGTATGTCTGTCTGTCTTCCCGTACGTCTGTGTGTATGTCCGTCTCTCTTTCTTGTCCATCCATCTGTCTGTCCATTTGTTCACCCCTGCCAAAGCGTCCACGCCACCGGACTTCTGACATAGCCCGACTAAAAAGCACTGCAATGACTTTCAAACATATGCTTGTGAGCACCGCAATCGAGACACTAGCCTATCTTTATAATAAGCACAGGAATCAGCTGACTCCAGCAGCCGACGTGTGAATGACCCCAGATGTTGCTGAGCCTTGATTCGATTCCCTGGGACAATGAAAGTGAGTTCACTTGCATATCAGCAATAAAGTCTTTTACATGCCCTTGCTTTTGAATCTCTTTTAGGTGGATGTAGCGGGAACCGAACAAAAAACTCTCGCATGAAACTGGCGGGAAGTATCACTTTTGGACTTGAAGAAGCATATGAAGCATATAGATGGCTCCCTGTGTAAACTTTCTCGTGGACGAGTTAGTACTAAGTTTGCTGAACTAGTCACTTGTGCCGCAATGCTTTGAACTTGGAGACGGGACAGGTCTTCCTTTCTTTCATCTGTTTTCATGTTCCGACCATTACGCCCCAAATGACATGTTCAGCAAAGGTTTCCTATGAGCAACACTCTTGGCAACCTCTCTTTTTTGACCAATGTTGGAACTTCTTTGAATATGGAAGTGCACCTTGCGCAGATATGAACATTATCTTTAACTAAAAAAATCAAGAATTGTTATGAGGGCATAGTAATGAACCACGCACACATGAACAAAGTGAAGAAATAGTTACGTATGCGTTGGTGAGTTCATCAAGACGTATAGAATAGGAGTTAGGTAGGCCTTCCTGTTTTAACGTGTTCAGTAAATACATGCATACTGAACGGGTTCACGCGAAACAAAATGCTTTGTGAGAGTCGATCAAATGTTAATGCACACGTAGTAGTAAAACTACAAAGCTACCTTGTGTCATTTTTATTAACATGGCTTGATCACCAAAGCGTGACACCTACGCCAATACGCTGCTCAATGTTTGTTGCCACCGCCATTAATGAAGCGGCGTAGACGTCACATGCCAAGAGAAAGAGAATCTGTTTAAAGTGGCTACACGGGTGAGAAGGAGACAATTTTGAAAACAGGCTACGCGTCTGAGCAAAACGTTCTAGTCAACGGGTACTGCAAAACAAAAAGTCGCTTGGTCCGTACCGTGTGTCACCTTATATATGAGGTGGTGTTTTGTGCTGTCATCCGCGAAACGCTACGAGGCCGTAGGGGCCTCATGCTTAGCGTAAAGGTTTTAGCTAAGCGCACAGGGCATTTCAAAAATCTGCGCTCTACTGCTATGCTCAAGCGCATCGGTTCTGAATATGTCATGACAGATTGCTATCTCTGATAAGAACGTCTTCTGACTTCTAGAAATTAGAGTGCTGGTCCGACATTTCAGCCCCACCGCGGTGGTCTAGTAGCCAAGGTACTCGGCTGCTGACCCGCAGGTCGCGGGTTCGAATTCCGGTGCAGCAGCTGCATTTCTGTTGGAGGCAGAAAAATTGTCGGCTCTTGTGCTGAAATCTGGGTGCACGTTAGGAACCCCAGGTGGTCAAAACTTCTGGAGTCCTCCACTACGGCCTCTCTCATAATCATATGGGGGTTTTGGGACGTTAAACCCCACATATCAATCAGGTCAGACATTTAAATGCTCCTCACCACATAGAAACTATCAGGCAGAGGCAGAATTTTTCGCAAATACTTATCTTGCTTTTTCCATTCCAATCAAAACGCTTTTATATATGAGCACCAAATATAGGTTACTACGGGCACCGTGTTTTACAGTGCCTATGAATGTCTGTTTTGGCATTTGTGACTTATTGCGTATCAATGACTATCACCATACTTTCCAAATCGTGGCCTGTATGAACACTACTTATCCTCATGTTTCCCTTGCGAGTTCTGTTTCAGACCACTCTTTGTACCACAGGGAATATTGACTATACTGAACAATGTGAGGTTCAACCAAATCCACTAGCTGCACCAATTTTCAGATCGCTACCCGCAGTGAAATCGCAAACGCGGACTGGGTTATGCCAGCGTGTTGGCATGGCTAATTCTTTTTAAACAGTGAATATTCACCTCAGTTTCCTAAGGACCAATCGCCGACAAGGTGCGTGCGAAGTTACAGTCTATGACGAGAACGAGTGATTTAGCGTCTTGAAAAATGCTTCAGTACGCAGGGATCGTTCAAGCCACAAAATGTTGCCAAGCACAATTACGCTCTAATAACATCCGCCAACGTCAAGCGTTTAATCTTAACGTACAAGCTAATTGTCCAGGGCGAGACCCTTAATCGTGAATCCAAAAGCCTTGACGTTGTATTATTTTGCTAATATTTCCTCAGTTTTCACATCGGTTTTTCGACCATGCACCAAGATCTAACCAAACTAATTTCTTCAAACGTGTGCTCTACAAATAGAAAAAATATACATTTGTCAATGGTGGGCCATGTGTTGCACATGTGTAATTTGGTAATATCATTGTATACCAGAAAACTGTCAGAGTCGCAGCTCACTGTCCCCATGCAAAAACATGTTTCTTTGCTAATGAATGGTTGGCTCTCTTACATATATTATTTCGCTGCGTCAAAAGATATTATTTGCCGACTTTTAAACTAAGTATGCCCACACTTCAAGTAATACTTTGAGCTTGTTTAAGTATCTTCGATACTCGAGTAGTTGACAGTGGCAAGCAGTATGATTGTGAGTGGTGTGCTTATTGAGTTATGTCGATTTATCAATAGTAGTTAAGCAATTTTATACATCTGGATAGCTGTTTTCAACCAGAAAGAACGGTTCACGTTTTCTTCATGCCCTCGATTAATTGCGGGGGTTTCTGTTTGAGATATTTGAGCTTTCGTACAAGTTTATCGGGCCTACATTTATGACATTGTGGTCTTGAAAGGTTTAAACAGCGTATTTATGTTTCCTACGTATCCGGGTTCTAGTAAGTAAAGTACTACATGTCCGCGTGTTGCAGAGGTGTACGTCGCACCTCTCACGAAAATCTCCTATAAGAAACTATATGAAATCCCCATATATGGCTACATCAGGAAATGGGCATATCAGGCTTTATATGGAATCCCCATATGTGGACCTTGTATAACCCTATATGCCCATTTTATGGATATAGCCTCATGTGGGCCTCATACAACCCGATATACCTACTCCCTAATATACCCATACATGGGCGTTGCTGTGTATGGTCATATATGGCAATAATCTATATATTGTTATATATAATAGCATCCATATCAGGTTAAACATTGTATTATACGGATATCTTTATAGCTATTTAGATGATCGATCTACATAATTCAGCTTGCGTCGCAGGATAAACTATAGCACCACAAATCATCTTTATCTAGAAATATTGCTTTTTATTGAAAGGTCTGCATGTAATCACCGTCATCTCTAGAATAAAGGTTGTATGTATTGTTTCAACATTCTTATTCAAGTTATTCTCATTATATCTCGAGTGATTCTCTAAAAATTATTGCTAAAAATGTAACTTGGCAACTTATGTAAAGTTTGTGGTGGGCGCATGTCACTGTCAGACCACTTTTCGTGAAGAGGTACATTGATTGTGTTTAAATCAAATGCTTATCTTTTGGACACTTTATAATTTATTTCAATACCTACAGCACCGATTGGCATTACAGTTGGGGAGTGTTTGCAAAAAGTAGAATACAAAAAGGATACATAGCCAGCCAAACAAACAATCAAAGTCACCTCAATCGCAATCTACTACACAAGTACATATACCATTAAAAACGCAACACACCCAAGAAAAATACAACACACCCATTCCGACATAATAAAACAAATCATTTAAGATGGTGGAGGAAATGATAGAAGTTTGTTGGTTCCATTCTCTGTTTGTTTTGGTGAAAAATATTTTGAAATACGACAGTTTTGCATGCGATTTCTCTTATCTTGAACCTACGAGATTCCACGTACAGCGGGAATTCGGTGATATGTGAAACAGCAGTAAGGAAGGTTGATATGTCACTTTAAAATTACCACAAGGTGATGAGGTGGGCATCAGTTATGTCGCTACATGACATCCATATCACTGATTATGATGTTTTGACGTGTCATTTTCCTTCGTCGTCTATTCATGTCACGTGATGCCAAATTTGGTATATAGAGCTACTGGAACGGCCGGAGAGCGCATCATGAGCGTGGCATGTTGTCATGCCGTTACATAACACGCATGTCAAGATTATCATGTTTACTCATGTCACATACCTTTGTCGTTCCTTCATGTCCTGTAATACCGAATTTCGTATATGTAATGCTAGCGAAACGGCCTGTGAGCACATTATGAGCGTTTTATTTAGTCATGTTGTTATATGACATGCAAGATTTCATGTTCCACGTTAAGGTCTGTCAACTGTGTTCGCCATGCAATCATGTCATACCATACCAGTTTTGCAATAAGCCATGTGAACGAAACCTCCGCAGAAGCTGCAGGAACATGAAATGTAAATCATGACAATCATGACATAGATGTCTTAATTTTCATATCATAACTAGTCAAATATGTTTTTCATACAGTCATGTTATGCCATACCAAATTTGGTATTGATACCATTAACTAAACGGCCAGGAGAGCTAAAAGTCGTAGGCGGCTAGATCGATAGACAGATGATAGATAGATAGATGATAGTTAGATAGATATATAGATAGATTTTAGATAGATATATTGATATATAGATGATAGATAGATGATAGATAGACAGAAAGATAGATAGATAGATAGATAGATAGATAGATAGATAGATAGATAGATAAATAGATGCACAATGTCACCGAAGTTTGCTAAGAAATGCTTCGCATTTATTAATATCACTAATTGATCAAAACAGCATTCTCGGTTGAGCGTTGGTGTTTCACAGCGGCGTCTCGAGCGCAAATTTCACGATGTTGTTCAGAGGCACCTGGCCTGCGAACGATCCAGAGTGAGGCACTAGCGGAAGGTAAAGTGGGGCGCAGAGAGCAGATAGAGCGAACGGCCAGAGAAGTGGTTAAGCACTGTGCCTATTTTCGGAATCCTAGATTGTTGGTAACCCTTGATCTCAATACGAACACCAAAGCCACATAGACATCTTTCACGTCTTTTCTTACCCGCGAAAATGAAGAACGCCGTAATAGACCGCGTAATTGTGGGCTTAACTGCAAATGTCGTCAATTTTCTGACTGTCTTTGTTCATGCATAACGTCGCATTTTCAGCACCTTAAGAAACACTAGTGTTTTTCAGAATTACGTGTCTATGTATACTCTGGTAGAGGAGCCCACCACTTAGTAACTACGTACTGATGTGGCACCTCAGATATACGTAACAATTGCTTTTTCATCGACAATGTGACAAACTGGAATCATGTGACAGACTGGAAGAGACAGACAGACAAAAGGTTTTGGTTGTAGTATCCAAGAAAGTCTATCGTCTTTAAAACTAAAGCATGATGAGGAGTATACGCAAATGCAATACCATTAAAAAAAGCAGGGGCTTATGCAAGTCACGAGCGCGCATAATATATTTGCATGTGGACCTATTTGAAACGCTTCTATTCTTTCTTTATATTTAATTCTCAAGGCTTTATATTACATGCTTTTTGTGTATGGCAATGGAAGCCACGAATTTAAACTTCTCTACTTTAAAGACACCAGCACTATGAAAAAACCAACGCACCATCAGCATTAATGGCCGATAAATTGGTCATCAGTGTTTTCTTTAGAAACTCAGCCTCCCTTCCGGTCGTTGGAGAATAAAAGCTCCGGAAATGCGAAGACCAAATTAGGACAAGTCGACCTAAGTCAGTGAATTACAGAGTAATTCTGACAGCTCAACTTACCGTACCACGTAACAAGGAACGAACTTGCTCAGAATCCTGCACAGCCATCATAGACTGTTCCTAAATGTCGCTTTCCTCCAGGGTAAAGATCGCAATTGTATCCGCCGCCAAATGCGATGATATCAGATTGCCGCAGCAAACGTATGCGACAAAAAGGAGCCTCACCGCAAACCCCAGTGAGAAAATTCGTTAACGAATCTGTCTTGTTCGCCTGGAAAGCCGTAAAAGCACCCGCTTGGAGCAATCAACGCCATTGCTTTTTCTGTGTTGTAACTTCGCAGTCAGACACGTCGGTGTAGTGACTCGTTTGGGAGTCTTCCGGTGGAACTGCGGGAGAGACATCGCATAAACCGCGAACACGTAGCGTTGATCTTGGTATTTCCCGATAGCTTGCAGTTTTTTTTTGTAGATAGGCACAGCTATCTGCCGTTGACTTTCATTCGTGGAGAATTTATTAGGTTGCTTTCAAACATTACTTCTTTTTTTTTGCTTTTCGAGAACAGGCAACTAGCTTCCAGCGTGGATTAACACTATCGGAAGTAGCGAGCCCGTGAGCACTGGCAGGGTGGAAATTAGAGTAGATTCAGTGATTAACTGTGCGCCTCCGTCGTTGGAAACCAGCATACTGATAAGGATCAAGACCCTGCGGCGCAAATGGAAGGTGTTCAAGAGTGAGGAATCGGGCTGAGAGAGAATTATGATGAATTCCCATGCATAATCATAACATCAGACAGAAACTTCTGCAGACGCGAGTGTATTAGTGTGGAGTTGATCAAGTTTAGGGGGGAGTACGGGGCTGTCGAAATGTAAGTTCACAGGCAGAAGCTGCATTTTCGTAGCAGTACACTCTATATGCAACGTCATCTTGTGTAAGTTGCAGAGATATGCGTCCCGACTGCGCCCGACGTTATGATTGCAAAAATGCGGTATACTCACCATTCACCGACTTTTCCAAACGGATCAGTTCGGGCTTGCGCCATTCTTCTATACTGACAAACACACAAACACACACACACGCACGCACACTTGCCTCAGCAATATTTTTCAAAGAATCGTGGCAGTACGTAAAGAGCGAACACCTGTTTTCATAGCTTAGCGATATGTGTAACATATTTACCATTTCGATTTCTATCGTCCCAGTAAGGTAAACGCTCGCGTGTCTAGCATGTGTTTGTCAAAGGTGTCGCAGTGTTGTTTGCTATGCTCGGGTCTGGAACAAAGTGTTCGTTTTTTGTTACTTGATGCTCGTATATTGAGACGTGCGACCCGTGTCTACATGCATCGTGTGAAATTGTGAGCGAAATTCCTCGTATAAGTAATCACCTGATTGTCGCGATTCTTTGTAGTATGCAAACATATAGCAATGCGAATTTTATTTGAGTTTGTATTTACAGTGAATGTGGGCGTGGCGGCGTTCTTGCGTTATGCTGGATTCTTTTGTTCATTTGCTCCCTGTGTACCGCTGCGCATGCAGAGGCGAATAAAAAACTGCCATCTACGCACAGCGCTTTGTGTTGTAAGCCCTTGCAAAACTTTTGAAAACAGGCTCCCCTTAAACTTTGAGCGTGAGTGAAGTGCCACATTTATAGCTTTGTGCTGGGCAGAGTATTCACGGAAAAGCGAATATGCTTTTGCTCTATTTGACTTCCTCGAGTCCCAAATTTTTCGTTTGGCAATGTCGAAACAGTACAAGGAATAACTGATGTCCGAGCGTTGTTGTATGTTAGTATGCGTGGAGTACTCTGTCATACATACATATATATTATAGCTGCGAGAATGTGGTATTTGTGTCTATATGCGAATTACCCACCGCCCTGTTGTAAGGAGATTACAGTGCTCATCTGCTGGCCGTGAAACCACGCAATTCAATCTCGGCCATGGCGATGGTAATTCTATGGAGCCGAAATGCGAGACGCCTGCCTGCTTAGACTTCAGTTCACGTTCGAGAAACCCCAACGGTCAAATTATTAGGAGCCCTACTACAGCGCCTCTCATATGCATATTGCGATTTTGATGCGCAACAAAGCAACAATTATTTTTATTGCAGATGGACATTTTCATTCCGCATTATCTCTTGTGAAAAGCAGCTTCTTCTAATATGAAACCTTATCAAACCTGATAATCGTATCATAGTTTGGAACCGTAAAACCCTAGATAATTTATACAAGATAAACAGAAAAAAGCACTGACATCTCAGGATATATATAATGTTCACTATTTTTTCATTTCACGCAATTTTCACGCATTTTTGACATTTTTATTGAAACATTTCATTGTAACAAAGTTTTATTCATACGTATCGCTATAGGCATGTTCATGCCAGCGATTATAGCGTGTTTCATAAGTGCAGCAACTCTAAGCTGATCAATGCGTATACGTTCACAGTTCTGTAGAATTGTACGAATGCCAGACGGACACTGACAAAAAAGGGATTGCTGTCACACTCACGAGAAATCAGCGTGGCGCGTACTATACTGACGTTGGCATCGTGTCAGTTTACCATTTGTGTACATTGCTTAAGTCTTCAGAGTGCTACTCGGGAGTGGCGTATTACAGAAGTAAAAAAAAGCAAGAGACACGAAGATAACCTAGAATATCAATACGCGACTACAGTGAACGTCCTGGGATCGGGTGTAGTACATAGCTAACGTTTGCTATACCACAATAATACAGCATGGTGTCAGTCCTGCGACACGAGCGAGATGTCAATACAGAGGAAAAAACTGAAATGGGTGGTACGGCGTACTATGTCGTCATTGCTATGCGCGTGTTTGTGCTGCCCTCACTTATCGACTTTCTGCCCAGAACCCGCATCTCGCCATCGATCGTGAAGTTGTTTCATCATATACGGGTTCTGACATATACTTCGTAGCGAGGGCCATATATTTAATGATAGATGAGACGCCTTCGATGCATGAAGCCTTCGAAGAACTGCTAAGAGGTGCGTGTGGATGCATGGCTTTTACTAAGTGGTGCTCGTTTCCGCGAAAGGTCTGCTATAGAGGCCGGCGAAAATGGCGACATTAGCAGTGACCGGGCACTTCACATCGAGACCCAGACGCCCGATCCATCAAGTGCATCGTACCACCCACGCACATGGAACTTTCTGAGGGAGATTTATCCCAGCTTTCGCATATGAAGCACTGCAGAAGCTTGAAGCCCTGAGTTAGTGCATCTTCAAGGGCAGCACTGACTTTTGATTGCACTTTGGTGCGTGCATACGGCTCACGAACGGCTTAACTGGGCCAAAACGCGTAAAAAATGAAGCGAGTAAATCATATAAAAGGAGACATATATGTATGACCCCATTGAGTTTTATTGTGCTATATTGTTTGTGGGTGACTGAAAAGTTTAACACGATTTGGTCACCAAGGGATCTACCAGATACTGCACGTGCGAAGTCTGAAGGAGCCCAGAAATAGAAAAAAGATCTCTCGGTGGAGTCAACGGGTTGCAAATGTATGAATTTACCATGCATACACGTAAGGCCCTGGCGTGAAAGAGGACGTGTTAATTATGTAAATGAGCAATGCAGTTATGTCCATTTACACCCCGTCTATCATTGTATAAAGCACAATCTGCGTTCGTTGTACAACCCGACTTCGTACCATGTTTAGCTATATAAGCGTTAACATATTCATGTAAGCGTTAACATAACTAATCAACAATCAAAATCTAGTCATCAAAACATGTTTGTAGAAGCAAAATGAAAGAGATTTTATGCTAGTATGCATGCACTTTCATGGTTGGTGCTCATCGTTAGCAGTTTTTGTTTAGAAAAAAATAGGAGAGCCTGTATGGTGCCAATGGTGCTCTCAATTGTTAGTAGGGTATTATTTAGGGTACGTTACCACATTTTTCGGCATCCTTTTATATAGTGTGTTGTTTGAGCCGCCTCAATTATGTTTAGTTTTGCATACATTAAAATCACTTTCATACGCTCTTTTTTAAACTCGTATTTTTAGTACAGTTCCAAAAACGAAACTTCAAAGCACATTAGCAAAGGTATGCAAAGACTGGCATTCCCGCACTTGATGTGTGGAGACTGCAAGGCAAAAGTTAATCCCAAGGTTAAGTTGAAAGCCCCTACGTACAAAATCAAAAATAATGCTTCTAATGCTTCAAAAATAATAAACATTCTGAAGAACGGTGGTTATACCTGGCTACAATACACAGCAAAGATTTCTTTTCATGAATACCCAAACCAGGCCGAGAGTTTCAGACTCGTCCCCTGACATTTGGCCTCAAAACGCGAAATTGACAAGCCACTATCTACAGTGCGTTATATATGAACACGAAAGGTGAACTTGGGGAGCATTCTCGAAGAGCAGCGGACAGACTATTTCGTAAAGGTGCACAGCGATTGCAACTGCTTAGGTTTCTCATGACTGCTATAATACAATGAACCAGTGGAAATGATTCTGTATGTCAAAATTTTCTCGTACGTCAAAGGAGTCATGCTTTGTTCTTCTCATTCTGTGTAAACCCGTAGTGGTCGCGTAAAGCTTCTCTGTAACATTCTTACAGCGTTTAGTGCCGCAGAGAAAAAGCATTCGATGCACGTGACACTTGCCTGTGCTTTCAGCGTAGCATGCGTAGTGAGGACGTAACAGGGTTTACAGCCACCAAGAACTCGTTAGCGGCGGAGCTTCTTAGGAACGATGTAATGAAAACTATATTGGAGAATTAAGCGAACAAGGCCAATATGTCTCGCGCCCAGCTTTTCCAATTTAGTAGTATACTGTGCGGTGAGAGTGCATATTATATATGAAGGTGATGGCCTACTTGAGAAAGTTCCTACGCGAAAACGACTTGCTAATGGCTCAACGGAGAGTTCTCCTTTTGAGGGTACACATTCAGGCATGAACGTCTTTTTCACGTTATGGGGCGAGAAGGATGACGGTCAGCAATGATGTCATGTGGATACCACGATGGATACTTCTGTACCAGCTGATGAAGGTATTGAGTAATCCCGCTTGTGCATGCATTGCGTTGTTATGGAGGAGGTTTTCGTTAGTAGTCGACGTTCTTTCTCCGTCGTCGCCAGAGCTATTAGGTTATGATGTTTCAGATGATGGCGCACCGTTTAAACACGAAAAGACATATTCCAATTTTTCAGTCAGTTTGTCAATAAGTTCTTTACAGTATTTCATTAGAACTACCTGGTCCTTGGCAAATACCCCAGCCTGGGTGTGTGCCACAGTTCTCAGGCCCTTCCTTCCTTCCTTCCTTCCTTCCTTCCTTCCTTCCTTCCTTCCTTCCTTCCTTCCTTCCTTCCTTCCTTCCTTCCTTCCTTCCTTCCTTCCTTCCTTCCTTCATTCCTTTATTTCTTTCATTCATTCATTCATTCATTCTTTCTTTCCTACTTTCCTTCTTTATTTCATTCATTCATTCATTCTTTCTTTCTTCCTTCCATTCTTTCATTCATTCTTTCTTCCTTTCTTTCTTTCGTGCTTCCTTTCTTCCTTTCTTTCTCTCTTTCTTTCATTCATTCATTCTTTCATTCTCTCTTTCTTTCTTCCTTCTTTCCTTTCTTTTTTTTCATTCATTCTTTCTTTCTTTCTTCCTTCCTTCTTTCCTTCCTTCTTAATGTGTCGGGCGCAGTTACAATAGGGAAACTCGTTGCTTTTAATATATAGTTTCGAGAAGCACAAGAACCACTTAGGCAAACGTAGGAGTTTGAACTTAGTGTTTGTCCAGTATATTTCCGGCTGTCAACCTCTGTATCAGGCCTGATGTCTATTGGACTGGCATAATGACAATGCCACATGGGAACCCGCGGATAAGTGATATATAAGGAATTATGATGACAAATTCTTTACCCAAGCTTCAGATGCCTTGCGTGAAAAGTAATTTGTGCTTTTATAGCGATAGATGTTATGAGACCACAACTCGGGTCATGCGCAGTGCCGTAGTTGTCCGCCGCCGCGGCAACGGTGAGTGTCCGTAACGTATTGCGAAATAAGAAAAAGAAATCACGTACCAAGGTCACAGCGGAGCTCGAACGCGGGTCTGCCATGTGCCAGTGGTTCTACCACTGAGCCATGCTGGTGTTTGGGACTTGTTCGCAAACTTGCCCTAGGGAGGCTTGATGTCGGGAAAGGAATCACGTTAATTTAAGTAATAAAGCTTTTTAGAACAGCGAAAGAGCAACGATCGAGGCGTCACACAACGCGAATAGCGTAACAAGTGGGTTGTTCAATGCTCCAAACCAGTACAAGAGGTTTTTCTTTTTCAGCTATTAACTGTGGCGAATACTCACTTCAGCCGTAATTCCTCATTGTCGTCAGCCACTGCATGAACAATTGGCACGAAATTCCTGGCCAGTGTTTAGCGGATACAACGCTTCTCAGAAGAATGACGAAAAATAGCACAGTTAATGCTAGCATTATTAATGCCGTAATGGGTACCCAACAAGTGTGCTTGCAGAAGTTGCCCAATCAGTGTTTAGAAAATGCTCTGAAAGGCCGCTCTTCTAGCTTTCGCTGTGACTGTGCTGCGCCTTGCATGCAGGCCTGGCGTTTGTGCTTTTAAAATTATACTTATCTTTCAAAGGATGTCAGTTTTCTGATGCTTTTATCTATGTGACCTGCTGACTTGAGGCAATTTTTGGACGTGTGCTGAATAATTTTTTGCCTGTGTGCATATACACTTGTACATGTGTATCGTGGCCTTAGCCATTCTTAGTGCTTAGTCATCGCCCATGAGTCACTTTTTGCCTTCCGATTGTCTTTATGTCGCCTTTAATTCAGAACTTCCGTAGTTCATATGTACATTCTTCTAAGCTGACAGATGTGTTCCTCAGGTTATAAATTCTCGCATAACAACAATACTTTTATGGTAATTGGGTCTTGTATAGTAAGAGAGCCTCGGTTGAGAGGCATTCTTTTGCTCACTTTGATAAGCAACGTCATTATTCTTGAAGATGTTGTTTCAAAGAACCAGGAATGTTACTACGTGTACTTGCGTAACTATATTGGAGCAGCGCTTATTTCACGCCTTGCTTGATGGCTCTTGCACTAGGTCGCTGTGGTAAGGAAATGGTAAGATTAGCTGCGAAGTCATTTATGGTTTATCCAGATTTTCATGTCAAGTTTATTGCGTTAGGCAATGTTCGTCTTTTTTATTTTCTTGATAGTGTATATTTAGTTTACCGTGAAAGAAAGGCACTTTTAGGTGTGATAATGATACAAAAAGTGTTTAAAATGTGCAACATTTATGGCTGAAATAAATTATTCAAGCAAGTCTACTTAGGAAAAAAGATTTGAATTCTTGTTTGCGTTAAGGGCAAGTGAAAAAAATGTCTTTTCACTTCAACGCGCTTATAGGAACCCTGGAACACCCTTATAAGTAGCCACTGGATTAATTCAATAAAGAAGCCCATTGTTTCGCGAACTGACAACCGAAAAAATATTTAGAATACACCCAGTACTAGCGGACAATTGCAAAAATTTCTCGCACGCTGCATTTACTTTCTCTCTATTGTTGCCCCGACCAGAGCACTGGAAGCTAAATGGGGAGGTATTGGCAAGGGGGAAGAAACCACGTCACGTGTGCCACTTAACCTCGCGGACTTTCTCTGTCTCCTCCTTCTATGAACGCGTGGCTTTTCAATGCAATCGTGCGCGCACGCGTGGACAGGTTGCGGCTTCTCGCGGCGGCCTCAGTACCTTTCGAGTGCACCATGCTCATACCAGGCAATGTTAGCTACTGGTCTGTGAAGGAGTTATTTTTGGGCAAGTGGTGTCATATATTGAGAGAAGAGAAAACAATTTTTAGCTAAGGTTCAGAATTCATTGGAAATTCTGGACCATGTGCTGCGCTTCATTAATTAGCATGCTTGTTCTGGGGATTCTTGACCACCGATAGGCATACTTTTCTGATCATAGTCTAAAGGTTTTGCAGGACGCCTTAAGATATATTATGACAAATGCAGAAATAACGAATTCATTGTTGAAATTCTCATAATTGATAGTGATGAACTTGTGATAGCAAAAGTGACCGCGCATTGAATGCCTTTGTGAGCCCCCAACTCAGAAATGTAGATACAAAAACGAGAAAGTAATTACGATGAGAAACTACTTGCATACCTCGCAGTTCTCACCGAATCTGCTCGGTGAGGTTTCGCTTCGTGATATAAAAATTACGGGCAGTAGAATGAATGCTGGAAAAGCATCTAACAAAATGAATAAAGATAAATGAAATTTTGATGATGTGATAAGCAAGATGACACTGTCTACTAAAGGTCGCGATAAGAACCCTTTAGAAAATAGAGAACTAATAAAGCAGAACAAGCAAGAACAAAAGTGAAAGAACAAAAAAAGAAAAAAAATGGTTCCAAATCTGCTTGTTACACCGCAAATGTAATCGAAAGACGATAGTCTTGCGTCTAGAGAGAGTGAACAAAACGTTTATTTCATGTTCTGCGCAAGAAAATTGGTGAAGAGTATTCTGGAGGTGCTGCGTTAGAGTGCCTCGAGCGTGTAGCGGAGGCGAACGAGCGCATCAAGGCACGTTAGAAACAAGCGCCATCTGGCAGTTATCTTCGAAAACAAAGGCGTGCAGCCCGCGGAGAAAGATGCGCGCCAGTTTCGGAGGTGATAAGGTGTAGAACGCAAAGCGACGGGCAAGTGCCACCTCCGCGACTTCGTAGCATGGATGATGGATATGGCTGTACCCTTTATATGTCTTGGTTCGCAGTACTCCCGTCCTTGCCTCAAACAGTAGAGAACTACCCCGAGTATTATCATAGATCCTTTCCTTGGCGATTTCCTGCTTCAAAGTACAATAGATCTCTAGTGCGCACTTCTTAATCATGCCCATTTTCCAAATGTCAGTCTCCGTTTCCTTCACTTTCTTCTTAACCGATAGTTCTTTTTGGTTTGGCCACCTGCTGTTTTCTAAGTATTTACCAGTCAACTTCCTGGTTCACTTACTCCATTTTGTATCGACATTCTTCATGTACAAGTAGCTGAAAACCTTCCTAGCCCAATGCTCCTCCTTCATTTCTCTCAATCGCTTCTCAAATTTTATCTTGCTGCTAGCTTCCCTGCCCTCAAATGATGTCCATCCCATATCACCTTGTACTCCCTGATTTGGTGTATTCCCGTAAGCTCCTAAATCAAGCCTACCTATTTCACGTTGCTTAATTTCTAATCTTTCTTGAACTTCTGATCTCATGCACAAGACCGCATTGCCGAACGTCAGCCCAGGAACCATGACCCCTCTCCATATTCCTCTCGCAACATCATACCTATTGTAATTCCACAGTGCCCTATTTTTCATCACTGCTGCATTCCTGTTACCTTTAGTCGTCACGTATATTTCGTGTTCCCTCAGGTACTCAGTCCCATTGCTTATCCATACGCCAAGATATTTGTATTTATCTGTTATCTCTAGCGTGACCTCCTGTATCCTAAGCTCACTACCTTCGTTGTCATTGAAAATCATGACTGCTGATTTTTCCTTACTGAATCTAAAATCTAACCTATCTCCCTCATTACCGCAGATGTCCATCAATCTCTGAAAATCTTCCTTGTTGTTGGCCATTAGCCCTATATCATCTGCGTACATTAATGCTGGTAGTGCCTGATCAATGAGTTTTCCTTGTTTGACTAAAGAGAGGTTGAAGCCCAGTCCACTTCTCTCTAATTTTGCCTCTAATCCTTGTAGGTACATCATTAATAATAAGGGTGACAGGGGGCACCCCTGCCTAAGCCCCCATTTTACCTCTGCAGGCTTGGATACCTGTTTTTCCCACTTTATAACTACCTTGTTACCTTTATAGATACCCTTTAAAAGGTTAGTGACTATATGTTCCACGCCTAGTGTGTCCAGTATTCCCCACAATTCCTCTTGAACCACGCTATCGTACGCTCCCTTGACATCCAAGAGTGCTAGCCACAGGGGCCTGTGTTCATTTTCTGCTATTTCGATGCACTGCGTCAGTGAGAACAGATTGTCTTCCAACCTCCTGTGTTTCCGAAACCCTTTCTGCAGTTATCCCAGCACCCCCTCATCTTCTATCCATGCCTGCAGTCTTTCCTTTATAAGATGCATCGCCAGCCTGTAGACCACTGATGTCACTGTTATAGGACGGTAGTTGTTTATGTCAGCTTTGTCCCCCTTTCCTTTATAGATCATGCTCATCCTGCTAAGTTTCCATCCATCGGGAACTTCACCATCGATTATTATTTTGCTCACTGCCTCTCTCAAAGCCTGCTTAGACTTCGGACCTAATGTCTTTATCAGCCTAATTGGAATGCCATCTGGGTCTGTTGATGTACTACTAGGAACCCTTTTCTCAGCCCTTTCCCACTCTCGTTGTGAAAATGGAGCCATTGCACCACTTGATTCGTCCTTGTGTATTGTGGTGCATAAAGTATTTCTTTGTTGAAATTTTTCTGTCACCCTTGTTCTTCTATATTCAATAGCTTCGTCCCCTTCTAGCCTGGCACCGTGGGCTGTAGTTATAAAACTCTGGTCTAGGCTCGTCTCATTTCTTAGGGAGTTTAGATGGTTACAAAAATTCGCAGCTGCCTTTCTATCTTTTTTATGTACTTCTGCCAGCCACTGTGCTCCCTTTCTTCTAATCTTTTCATTGAAAAGAAGGGATGGAGCCCTTCTACAGCTTACAAAGGTTTCCCATTGTCTTTCAACATGATCTGTCGGTTCACCCCGCTGCTTAGCATGTCTGTGTTACCTGGAGGCTTCCTGACGTTTTGCTATGGCTCTCTTAACTTCCTCATCCCACCAGCTTTTGGGTTTGTGTCTTCTTTTCCGGGGTGACTTGTTACGCGTCTTAGCAAGCTCTAGCTCAAAAAGTCTAAATAGATTCGTGTATGTCCACATTGTCTTATTATCCTCCGTGATTACTTTCTCAATTTGTTTGGTGGCTATTTCAATTTGCCTTTCTGAATAAAAATTTTCCTGTAGTTGCTCATCTTGTCTCCTTCCCACTTTCACTGCTCTTCCAAAACTTAGCTTGATACGTTTGTGATCACTACCCAGACTTCTGGAGCCACCTTCATCTATGTGCATTTCCCTGAGCTTATCATACATCCTATGTGACATCAGTGCATGATCTATCGTCGACTGCAGTCTTCCTACCTCCCATGTTATTTGCCCGTCACACTTCTCGGTACTGTTGCAAATGATCAAATCAAGCCTTTCACACATATCCATGATCATTTTGCCTGTCGGGTCGGTATACCCATCTATATCTTCTATGTGCGCATTCATGTCTCCTAGTATAATTATCTCGCACTCTCTTCCTAACTCCTGAATGTCCTTTGATATACACTCTACCATTGCCTGGTTTTCCTCTCTGGCCTTTGCTCCCGTCCACAAGTACACGAAACCAAGGAGTGTCATTTGACCTGCCACTTTCCCTTTTAGCCATAAATTTTCCTTGCACTCCTGCTTGACCCTTCGCCAGTCTGTACTTTTATGAATGAATGCCCCAATACCACCCTCCTTCCTGCTGCCTTCTGTTCTATTACAATATTCCCACGCGTAGTCCGGATTGTTCGGAGGTTGTTCCATGTCCCTGAGATGTGTTTCTACAAAACCGTATACCACCGGCCTCTCTTCCCTTAGCTGTTCTTCTATCTCTTCTCACTTCAGCCTGTTCCTACCACCCTGCATGTTAATATACCCTATGTCTGAATGGGCTCGGCGCTCGTGGCTACGTTTATTTATGCCCCCGACTCTACCTATCTTAGAAATCGTATCTGTCCATAACACCTGTCGAAGAGTCTCCCTGGTTGTTTTCCTCGTTACTAGCTATTCTGCACCCCGAAGGGCTCGCTTGCCCCCCAAAAAAGCTACTGCGCGTCCTGCAAGTCGCCAACCCACCTCATGACCTCGCCGCCCATCGAAGTGAATTCTGTCTCTTTGAAAACCACCCCACCTATGCACGTCTCTGTTTATTTCCACCACCTCAAAGCCTTTCTCTCGACTCATCCGCCATATCTCATGGTTTGCGTTGACAACCGCTCTTTGCAGGTTGCTATCACGCACCGGTACCTCCGGTATCGTTCATATCACTACCTGTACCTTAGGAGAAGTGGCGCGCATGTCATCGACGCCTTTCGCCAGTGTGGCTGCTAGTCCTGGTGTGTCTTCATTTAGGACATCGTTTAAACCGCCTGAAATTATCATGAGGTTTCGTCTATCAGCTGTAGTTTTGAGTTTTGCGCTCGCTCGCCTCATGACTGCTTCAAGCTTGCGTCCTGAGAACGCCCCTACTGCAACGCTCTTGTCACCTCTTACCCTCTCTTTGATGGATTCTGTGCATCGATTTAAATTCGAGTCCCCGGCGATCATCACATGCTGTGACTTTTCAGCTGGAGCGTCCTGCACCTGGGAGCTACTTGCACCTGTGACGCCGGCTGCTTTGTCCCCTCCCAGCCCCACCACTACCTCGCTGAGGCTGGGCCTTGCGACAGTTGAACCGGCTAAACCTGTTTTTTCCAAACTTGCTTGCTCTTCCTTCTCCACCGTTCTGGTTGCCAGTTCTCTACTGTTCTCTCCGTAGGCCGCTTTTTTGTTCAGCTTCGCTAGTGCTTCCTCGGTGGACTTCAGTCTTTCTCCCATTGCCCTCGTTTTCTCTTGCTCTGTCGCCAACGCAGTCTCGAGCTCATCAATTCTCACCAGCAGTTCACATTGGGCAACCATCATTTTCTCCATTTTTTCTTCGACCTCACATTGCCTACACTTTGCGTCAGCCTCTTCTCCATCCTTACCTTAGAGTGCACCATGCTCATACCAGGCAATGTTAGCTACTGGTCTGTGAAGGAGCTATTTTTGGGCAAGTGGTGTCATATATTGAGAGAAAAGAAAACAATTTTTAGCTGAGGTTCAGAATTCATTGGAAATTCTGGACCATGTGCTGGGCTTCATTAATTAGTATGCTTGTTCTGGGGATTCTTGACCACCGATAGGCATACTTTTCTGATCATAATGTAAAGGTTTTGCAGGACGCCTTCAAGATATATTATTACAAATGCAGAAATAACGAATTCATTGTTGAAATTCTCATAATTGATAGTGATGAACTTGTGATAGCAAAAGTGACCGCGCATTGAATGCTTTTGTGAGCCCCCAACTCAGAAATGTAGATACAAAAACGAGGAAGTAATTACGATGAGAAATTACTTGCATACCTCGCTGTTCTCACCGAATCTGCTCGGTGAGGTTTCGCTTCGTGATATAAAAATTACGGGCAGTAGAATGAATGCTGGGAAATGGTCTAACAAATTGAATAAAGATAAATGAAATTTGGTGATTTGATAAGCAAGATGACACTGTTTACGAAAGGTCGCAATAAGAACCCTTTAGAAAATAGAGAACTAATAAAGCAGAACAAGCAAGAACAAAAGTGAAAGAACAAAAAAAGAAAAAAAATGGTTCCGAATCTGCTTGTTACACCGCAAATGTAATCAAAAGACGATAGTCCTGCGTCTAGAGAGAGTGAACAAAACGTTTATTTCATGTTCTGCGCAAGAAAATTGGTGAAGAGTATTCTGGAGGTGCTGCGTTAGAGTGCCTCGAGCGTGTAGCGGAAACGAACGAGCGCATCAAGGCACGTTAGAAACAAGCGCCATCTGGCAGTTATCTTCGAAAACAAAGGCGTGCAGCCCGCGGAGAAAGATGCGCGCCAGTCTCGGAGGTGATAAGGTGTAGAACGCAAAGCGACGGGCAAGTACCACCTCCGCGACTTCGTAGCAAAGCGTTGGAAGCAACTTTTTAAGCATCGCGTTGCACTGTCAGTGCAGTGCGCTAAAACGCTACATTCCTCATAGAGTTACTTGTGTGGGCCTCTTCTAGTAGAAATGCAGACATACGAAACTTCGATGTGTTGTTATGGTGGCTCAGATATGTACAATAATTGCGTTTTAATTGACGATCGCACAACTATGAACTCTAAATCTTGAGCAATATTGGTGGGCGTTGCGAATGGAGTTGGCCGTTCAGTGCCGTTTGAGGTACCGTTAGGGTGGACACACAGATAAATGTGCAGACAGACAGAACAACCAAAATTTTAGGGGCGAAGCTCCTTATAGTGGCACCCGTTCGTCCCTCGTAGCCGCTGTAGTATGTAACAAGTATAACATTTTGACCTCCAAGGTGGTGCCGGTGAGAGATTTCTTCTGCGCATTGTTGAACAATAAAAAAATAGTGCTCAGTGTTCATGCCCCTGGCTGCTATTGGAGAATGAGAGATAGAAGCATTCGGCTTTGAGTTAACGCGCATGCTGCGATCCTCGATAGCAGCCATCGGCATGTACATTGAGCACTATCTGACAAGAAAGGGTTGCTGCGTTATACTTGCTGGGTGCAACCTCGTAAGTTTTAGAAAGGTTTAGCGGGCGTTGAGCCGCAGTTCCATGAATACAATGAACTAGTATATACCAGGAATGAACTAGAGGTGGTTAAAGATGGGAAGTAGATACGAAGCGCAAGCTGTAAGAAAGTAAAAGGCGAATTCTCCTGACTCTCATTTCCCATTAGCAGCCATTGGCATGTAAATTGAGCACTATCTGACAGGAACAAAATTGCTACGTTATACTCGCCGGGCGCAACCTCCTTGGCGTTAGAAAGGTTTAGCGAGCGTTAGGCCGCAGTGCCATGAATACAGTAAACTAGTATATACCATGAACTCGAGGTGTTTAAAGGCAGGAAGTAGAACTGAAGCGTAAGCCGTAAGAAAGTGTGTGTGTGCCACTTGTCGTTTAGTCCTTGGAATATCCGCTGGATGGCGGTGCTTCTATATGGGGAATATATGATGAAAAAATGCGAGATGGTGGTACTTGGAGTGTTGAATAAATGGACGAACGGACACACAGACAGATGCATGGATGGACGCACGAACGGACGCAGGGACGGATGCATGGGCGTACGCAAGGACGGACGCACGAACAGACGCACGCACGGACGGGCGGATGGACGCATGGACGGTCACACAGAAAACGCATGGACGGACGGAAGCAAGAACGAATGGAACGGACGAATGCTTCGCCCCACTCTCCATCATTCACTCCGTGGATATGTTGCCAATTTTTTTCCGTTAAAGGTCCCCAAGAAATACTATCATCTTTAAAAAACAAGACACTATAACCCGTAATACATGCGCAAACAATAGTTACTCTGCTGCGATTCGGTCATCTGCTTGTCTAACGCGTAGACGAATAAGCTACAGGCGCGTAGCGTTCCTTTTGTTCATTTGTTTGTGGTATCAAGCAATGTATAGATTCGACCTGTCGCAGTCATCCTGTGCGGCCATGAGTCCTCGTAGAGAGGTAAATGAAGGTTGCAGACTTGCGGATGCACGCTTGCCAAGCTGGTTCAAGTCTCCCTTTTCCGATTATTTTAGTCCTGTAGTCCACGGGTGTAGAAATGATCTCAACTGGCTGGCCGCTATCACTGCACTTTCTCCCGGTACAAGCGGAACAGCGAAAAAGGCTGGTGCGGGGAAGGTGAGGTGGAAAGGGAAGATGAGCTAACGTTGCGTTCGCAATAGAACTCGGGTCTTTCGCCTATCTTCTATGTGTAGCATTTCGGAAATGTATATCATGTCAGGATTGAAGAAACATAATAATAATAATAATAATAATAATAATAATAATAATAATAATAATAATAATAATATCTGTGTTATTCTGTAACAAAACGGGAAGATGGTTTTGAGCGACGACGTAGAAGAGTGCTTCGGAAATTGTGACCATCTGGTGTTTTTTTGTTTAACACGCACTGACATCGCAGAGTACGCGGCTTCTACCATTTCGCCTCCACCGAAACTGCAACTCCAGTGGTCTCAATCGATGTCGCCACCTTCCGGTCAGCAGCCGACCACCGTGGCTACTGTACCACCAAGGTGGGCATTTGAAGGAGCATATTGATACTGGCACTAAGAATGACTGATGTACGCGACTTCCTAAGTGTGCAGTTTCTTGTGCACGGTTATGCTTCAACAAATGGTGTCCTCATAGGATGTCAAAGGACAGAATATGCTTGTGGCTATATAGCCAGGTGTCTTTAGCTCATGAGTATACTTATTATTAAATTATGAAATTTATACATAAACTAGGACAAAGACTCATGCGTTGGCTTGAACCAAACGCAGCCTGCTCCTCACGTGCTTGAGACTCTATTTGTAGTTTCCCTCTGTGGAATTTGGCTTCAATGGATAGCGGCAGCAATTTTCTTTCATCACCACAATCTGATATTGATTGATATCTCGAGTTTGATGTCGAAAAAGTACTATATGATGATGATAGACGCGGTAGTGGAGGACTGCTGAAATTTCGACCACCTGGTCGAAATTTCAGAAGTTACCTCTTAACGACTCCCTCTTTGACATGCACCCAAATCTGAGCACACGGATCTACGGCATTTTTACCTCCATCGAAAATGCAACCGCCACGGCCGGGTCTCGATCGCGTGACCTGCGGGTCATAACCACTGTCTGCGTGCCCTCCCCAAAACCTTTTTGTGCGATAGTCTGACAAGTTAACACGCGTTCCGCTTACGCACGTACATACATACCTCAAGTCTGGAGAAAACTACGCAATCGCTGCAAGGCTAGTTGTGTGAACTATTCCTATCTAATGTTAGATAGGTAGCAGTAATGCATCTCCAGTTATCTATCTTTGAATTCAGTGGCTCATAGGGCGCGTTGGTATCTACTATGCAGTAGCACGGCAAGGACTAATGGCAACCGCTACATGTTATGATGCACAGCACTCACTAACAAGCGAAGTGTTTGCAAGTGAATACATTTTGCCATTGCTAATAAACTTTGATGAGTGTTTACCAGCACCGATGTTGTGTTATGATGGCCGAACATTTCTTGTAGAGACAGTTCTCTTTTAAATAATTCTTTGGCGTTGGCCATTTTTGCGAATACGAGGTGCCCTATGCGGCAACCGATAATGACCACGGCCAAAATGGGCAATCCTATGAGGTGAAGAAGTTTCACACAGAGCCAGTCCACGCATGTAGTAGGAGAGACTGACATAGCGTTGATAAGAAAAGGCCGCTACAGCTTCAGAAAAAAAAAACGCTCCGTAAAAGGCCGAGGAACGGTACTCCTCTCCTTATTCTTGAGGTGTGAAATAAGTGCCAATGACCGAGCAAGTATTTGCTTTTTTTCTGCCCCTCCCCACCCCTCCTCCAATAACTCTGAAAACCATCCCGGTAAGACGTCCTGTGCTTTGTATACTAGGTTGGGACAGCCGTTCCAGTACAAGCGATGACTCGATCATTCATCGGGTTTGGCAAACTAATAGACTAGATCTCCCAGCTGCGGTGGCAGCATTTTCAATGGAGGCAGAAATGCTGTACGCCCGTGCGCTCAGATTTGGGCGCACGTTATAAAACCCCAGGTGTTCGAAATTTTCGGAGCCTTCCACTACGGTATCTCTCATAATCATATGGAGGTTTTGGGACGCTAAACCCCACATATGAATCAATCAACACACTAGATGATTCGGAGGATGGTGCACTCTACACCAGTGTCACCTATGTTGTCCAATTAATAAGGGACTTGTGGCGACATACCACCAGAATGCCACTGGTCCCTAATGAAATTGAAACAGACGCTAACAACCGTCATATACCTCCAGAAGTTCAATATGTCGATACTTCATCAGGTTTTGTACCGTTGTAATAATTAATATTTTGTTCACATATTGTAAAGCAGGCTAAGTCGTATATTTCACGTACACACAGCATTGCGTACAAACATGAGTTAACAGTTAATCAACAAAAATTTTATTTCTGGTTAGCTTGTTGTTGTGACGGCAAGCACATTTTCTGACTGCTAACAAAAGCTTCGGCCCAGCTACGCTTCTCTATTTTAGTTTTCTGCCGCTGTTTCAGATTAGTCACGAGTTACACACGCTCTTGGGAAGTGAAAGACCTCTTGTGTTCTATGGGGACGACGGGTTCGTGTGAACGCCTCTTACTTGCTATAGACTTCTATACGCGGCAAGGAATTAACTGTCTGTATCTCTCTTTTTTTTTCTCGTAGGCCCGTGTGCTCAGATTTGGGTGCACGTTAACGAACCCAAGGTGGTCAAAATTTCCGGAGCCCTCCACTACGGCGTCTTCTCATAATCATATGGTGGTTTTGGGACGTTAAACCCTACAAATCAATCAATCTCTTTTTTTCTCTTCCTTCTCTTCCTTTTTTTTTCATCTTTCTTGTTCTCTTCTCTTATCCCCGGTGAAACTCCTGCTTTTTACTTCTTCCGTTCATTTTAGGGAGACAAAAATAAGAATATCCCAATGAGCCAAAAAGCACAACCAAAGTCTTGTATGTTTTCTCTTGCGTTACTTTATCAAGCAAGTGAGAGTGGAGGCCACGATAGCACGTATAATACTTCCACTTATTTGGTGTGGTTGTAAGGGGAAAAAATGACGCTCTTCTTCATCGAGAAATTGCAATGATGGAGAAATTCGAAGCTCAACTGTTTGCTAGGTGTGACGCTCTGACATGCTTTTGTTGACTGTGTTGTTTGTCTAAATAATTGCGTGTACGGAAAACTATGTGGACGAAGCTGCTATTCTATATTGTTCTAATTTGATGGCATATTGGTGACACTAACAACGTTTAAAAACAAAAATGCTTGCTTTACTGTAAAATATGCAGCTTGTACTCACCAACCTAACTTAACCTCACCTTCGATGTTCTAGTGAAAATAAGTTTATATGTGCGCGCCTGTTAAATGTTTTATATTGCGTGTTGTCCTCTTCATCGCTTTCTGCCATATGTTTGGACAGCCGTTTCAGTACAAGCGATCACTCGATCATTCATCGCGTTTGGCAAACTAATACAGTAGATCTCCCGGCTGCGGTGGCAACATTTTCGATGGAGGCAGAAATGCTGTACGCCCGTGCGCTCAGATTTGGGCGCACGTTAAAAAATCCTAGGTGGTCGAAATTTTTGGAGCCTTCCACTACGGTATCTCTCAAAATCATAGGGAGGTTTTGGGACGCTAAACCCAACATATGAATCAACCAATACACTAGATGATTCGGAGGATGGTGCACTCTACACCAGTGTCATCTATGTTGTCCATTAAATAAGGGACTTGTGGCGACATACCACCAGAACACCACTGGTTCCTAATGAAATTGAAACAGACGCTGACAACCGTCATATACCTCCAGAAGTTCAATATGTCGATACTTCATTAGGTTTTGTACCGTTGTAATAATAATTATTTTGTTCGCATATTGTAAAGCAGGCTAAGTCCTATATTTCACGTACACACAACGTTGCGTACAAACTTGAGTTAACAGTAATTTAACAAATATTTTACTCCTGGTTAGCTTGTTGTTGTGACAGCAAGCACAATTTCTGACTGCTAACAGTAGCTTCGGCCCAGCTACGCTTCTCTATTTTAGTTTTCTGCTGTCTGTTTCAGATTAGTAACGAGTTACACACGCTCTTGGGAAGTGAAAGACCTCTTGTGTTCTTTGGGGATGACGGGTTTGTGTGAACGCCTCTGACTTACTATAGAGCTCTACATGCGCCAAGGAATTAACGGTCTGTATCTCTGTTTTTTCTCTTCTTCTCATCCCTGTTTTTCAACTTTCATGTTCCCTTCCATAATCCCCGGTGAAAATCCTGCCTTCTCCCTTTGCTTTCTTCCTTCCTCTTAGGAAGACCAAAATAGGATTATCACAATAGGCCAAAAAGCACAACTAAAATCATGTATGTTTTCTATTGCGTTACTTTATCAATAAAGTGAGAATCGATGCCGCGATAGCACGATTCGAATTTCGCCTTGTGTGGTGTGGTTGTGAGGGGATTAAATTGGCAGATACCACGTACAGTGGGAATCGATGATATGCGAAGCACAAATTAGAAAGGTTGACATTTCACCTAAAAATCAGCAGAACGTTACGAGGTGGAGGTTATATGCCGTAAATGACATCTGTGTCATGATTATTATGTTTGGATGTGTCCTTTACCTTCGTCATGTATTCGTGACACGTGATACCAAATTGGGTATATGTGGAGCTAGCAAAACGCCCGTGAGCACGCTAAGAGTATGTATGTTGGTATGTATGGTATGTATGGTATGTGTATGTATGGTAAGTATGGTATGGTATGTATGGTATGGTATGTATGGTATGTAGGGTATGTTGGTATGTATGGTATGAGTATGGTATGTTGGCATGTTCCTACATGACACGCATCTCATGATTATCATGTTTGCACCAGTCATATTTCTTCATCCACTGACGTCACGTAACATAAAATTTGGTATATGTGGCGCTAGCAAAACGACCGCAAGCGCATCATGCATGAAGGACCCGATATACTCCAATGTAGCCTTGACGCGCGCGCACGCTGGGCACAGCGACGCTAACTTTGGAAAACGCGAGCACTGTATAATCTGACGCCAGGCGTGACGGGCGCGACCAGCGTTTGTCGGCGCAGCCCGACGGCAAACGGCGCGAAATGCGACATGCTGCATTTCGTGCCGATGCGTTACCCCGAGAACACTGCGTCTCCCTTTTTTTTGTGACGGAGGGAAGCTGGACGCGCTGAAACGCGCCCGCGTAAAAGCAGCGCAGCGCGGCGCGCGCCTGCGAGTATATGGCAGAACCGGAAGCTGGCGTGAAAACGCCGGCCTGACGCAATGAAATGAACGCCGGCAAGCACGCACACCGCGTCGCGTCGAAATGTATTGGCGTCTGGACTGTGGCATGTATACATGTTCTCACATGACACGCATCTCATATTTATCACGTTTGCATCACTTACATACCTTTGCCATCCATTTACGTCACGTAATACCAAATTTGGCATATAATAAGCTAGCGAAACGGCCACAAGCGCATCATGAGTGTGGCGTGTAGTCAAGTTGTTACGTGACAGGCATGTCCTGATTATCATGTTTGGATGCGCCATGCACCTATTTTGTCTATTCGCGTCGCTTAACACCAGCTTTAGTACATTTGAAGCTAGCGACACGCCCGCCAGCGCATCATGAGCGTTGTATGTAGTCATGATTTTACATAACACGCGTGTCATGTTTATCAGGTTTGCACCAGTAGCATACACCTTCGTCATCAATTCACGTCCCGTAATACCACATTTGGTATAAGTGAAGCTAGCGAAATGGCCGCCAGCGCATCACGAGCGTGGCATGTAGTCATTTTGATACATGACACGGTATCTCATGATTATCATGTTTGCAACAGTCACACACCTTCGTCATCCATTCACGTACGGTAATAACAAAGTTGGTATATGTGACGCTAGGAAAGCGACCGCGGGCATATTATGAGCGTGGCATGTAGTCATGTTGTTACATGACACGCGTGTCATGATTTTCATGTTAAGTCTGTCGCTTGCGTTCGCCATGCAATCATGTCGAACCATACCAGTTTTGCAACATGTGATGTGAACGAAACCACCGCAAGAGCTGCAGGACCATGAAATGTAGTTTATAACATTCATGACACACATGCATGATTTTGATGTTATGACTAGTCAAATATGTTCTTCATACAGTCATGTTATGCTACGCCAGGTTTCGTATCAATACCATTATTGAAACGGCCAGGAGAGCTAAAAGTCGTAGGCGGCTAGATAGATAGATACGCTCTAAGTCACCGAAGTTCGCTACGAAATGCTTGCCATTTAAAATAACGGCCTCTGTGTTCGAGAAATGGCAATGATGGAGAAATTCGAAGCTCAACTGTAAGCTAGGTGTTTGGCTCTGACATGCATTTGTTGGCTGTGTTGTCTGTCTAAATAAATGCGCGTACAGAAAACAGTAATGACGAGGTTGCCATTCTATAGTGTCTTTTTTGGTGGCATATCGGCGACACTAACAATGTTCAACAACGAAAATGCTTGCTTTGCTGTAAAATATGCGGGTTGTACTCACAAACTTAACCTCACCTTCGATATTCTAGTGAAAATGAGTTGAATTGAACTATACCTGCTAAATGTTTTATATTGCGTGTTCCCCACTTCATCGCTTTCTGCCGTCACAGCTTTCGGTAATATGATTTCTTCTTAGTAAAGGTTTTCCCAATAACTTGTTGCTGATTTGGAACTTACAGAAAAAAAAATTGTCGGCTCATAAGCTGTATACTTCCAGCTATGCGAGTATATTAGGCTCTCTTCTCTACTAACAAAAGAAAAGACAGCTGGGTCTGCGAAGTTCATAAATGCTTTTACACATCGCTGCGACTTCGTCTGTGACTTACTTGTTCTGACTTTTTTATCCCCGCGCTTTCGAAAGTGAAAACTTCTGTGTCGAAATTTTCACAGTTCTGGCTAGCCGTCTTCCACTTAGTCAAAGTTCTGCACTAAAAGGCACTCGTCGTAAGCACTACGTGTAGTGATGCGGACAGCGAGAAGTTTTCAGTGCGTAAAGGACTCTAGAGCTGTAAAAGATAAGTGCGCAAGGCCCGCAGCTGTCACAGCTTGGTCGCCGATATTTGATCAGTCAGCCGCAAAAAATTTTTCGCTTTTCCATCTAGTCATTTCAACCAGTGTAGGCGATGGGGGATATTAAAGTTCTGGCACACTGTCTAGCCTGTCTGCGTTGAGGAAAGTAAAGATCGCGCAATTTTCACGGTGTTATGAGGCTTTATCGTTAGTGCAGTGTGGCAAGCGTCACCCTGAATAATGTTAAAAAAACGAATCGCCAGGGTGACAGCAACATTCACTGCTCCTTCTTACTGCTTTAATAGTAAAGTACTTTAAACAGCTTCAAAATCAGTGCGACTTCAAAGACGTTTTTTTCATGCTTTCGCTGCCCTTTCTGTAGGCGCTGCTTCCTACTGGCAAAATATTCTTCCGTAAAACACATGGATAAGGCAACACTAAGAGTTCCGCTATAAAGAGGTTCCGATATTGGTGAACCGCAAAACATTACCAAATATTTGCGCTTCAGTCATTTTCTTCCTAATTTTGTACATTGAAGCTTCACACCAAACTTCATTTTAAATGAATACGCCTGATTCCCGCCATGGGTACGAAATTGTAGCAATAAGAAGCATTATATATAGGTGTATGCCACCCTATTGAGTCAATTGCGAGGTTCAGGTTCCTACTGTTTCTTTGTCATTTAAAAGCCCGCGCTTTTCCTTAATGACGAAACCTTGACGTCGCTATATCTTCATGCAGCTTTCAAGTCGTTGCGAATATGCTTCGTGTACGTAAAGCCTGGAAGTTTTCTACTAAGTTAAGTACAGAGCAAACTAAAACACATCTGCTTTGTTTTAGTGGCATTCATACCCTTCATGACTTAAGTGGCACACTAATCATAGCTTGGCATGTAATGCTGATTTAATTCAACACCTTCGTCGTCTCAACCATGTGTTTCAGTGCACGTAAAAATCGGCCCAATAAGTGTGAGGTTAGAGTACGAAACACTTACACATTACTGAACCACTGTGACATGCTAACGTGGGAGCCCTGAGTACGGACGGACAGATGGACGGATGGATGGAAGGACAGACAGACAGCCAGCCAGCCAGCCAGCCAGCCAGCCAGCCAGCCAGCCAGCCAGCCAGCCAGCCAGCCAGCCAGCCAGCCAGCCAGACAGACAGACAGACAGACAGACAGACAGACAGACAGACAGACAGACAGACAGACAGACAGGCAGGCAAGCAGGCAGGCAGGCAGGCAGGCAGGCAGGCAGGCAGGCAGGCAGGCAGGCAGGCAGGCAGATCGATAGATCGTGAGAACCTCGGCATTGAAAACTGATTGACTTCATTGCCTCAGCCTGTTTTTTGGTTCATTATAGTGACAAGAACATTGTTGTTAGCAACTATGGTTAATATCGCTTTTTAGGCCTCCTCTCGGTTAGAAGGCGTAGCCGGCTTTCTCCTCCCTCCTGCTCTGCCTCTCTTTTCTTACAGCGGAGAGGCAGGAAAGAAATGCCGTTTTGCCGCAAGTTATCACGCTAGAACAACATGGATGTGCAGTGGCGCATCGAAGTTAAAAACGAAATACCTTGATTCTAAAATTGTCAAATGGGCAGGAATGTTCGCCAAATGAAAAGAATTGAAACACTGCCGGCAGTACGTAAAAGCAAGCGTCCAATGTCTACTATCTTAGCAAGTGTTCTTATTTCTATTTTTCCCTCTTTTTTTCTCACTCTCCGCGTTTTCCGTAAACGTGAGACAGCAGTTTTTGTGCTTCCGTAACACCACAATACTTACGGCTTTTTTTCCAAAGAAAGTTACTTTCGAAGAAAGTACTGCGAATTACTTGCGCTTCCGGAAACCTTCCCTTCATCCTCTCCTTGAAGAGCAAGGAGATCGCGAAGTTTTTTTTTTTTGAAACAAGAAATATAATCTGCAAGACATTTATGTTGAGCCCAGAAGTTTTAACATAATTATATTGAAGATAAAATATATGTTCCCGAAGAAAGTTCCGGAATTAGCAACGACCAATGCCAACCTCAAGTAAAAGCAACCCCGGAATTAGCAACGACCAATGCCAACCTCAAGTAAAAGCAACCCCCTCCCCCCCCTTTTTTTTTTTTGCACAAGATACTGATCGTTGCTTTCGTTCCCACGACGAGTTGAGTGCAGGGGGAAATGAAATTGTGGTGACACCACATGCCTAAATTTCCGAATTCCTACCGAGTTGAATGATCCCGTTCCTATATACGAGTTCTTGCGTTTGCGCGAAGAAATGTTTCTTCATTTTGTACTTTGAACAGCCGTTTCCACTTTATCTTGATAGCATAGAACTTCACAAAAGGAAAGCATTTGCACGTTTAGCGTTCTATTCATGACGATATAACTTAGATATAGGAACTTTTAGAAAAGCTGGCAACGGATGTACATTCAACTTCGCTGATTACTGTTACACTTCTAACAAGGCACAGTCTTGCCGTACACACTGCCGCCAATGCTTTAATGGGCCATGACGTGCTTATATAAAAACCAAAATCCGATTTTGAAAAGAAAATGCAAGTAAAGGCTCGATTGTTCCCTTACATAAATGAGAATTGGATTGTAAGACAATGTTTTATTTTAAAGTGAACCCTATAGAAGTCACTGGCTATATATACGCCACCCATCACCAGCGACCACCGTTTTGCCATAGCCTATGGGACGTTATGGACCTAATGGAGTGGAGCAGTCGTCTTCCACGATTATATTGATGTTTCAGCCGCTGCGAATTATTCCCTTTTCAATGTCTAGCTGAATATATCTACAAAAGCTTCACTGTGCATGCATCTGCCCACGAAGCAAAATCGTTGGCCGGAATACAGGCGCTGGCAAGGCAAGCGGCACGTTTCGTCATGACTCGTGAGTGTGACAGTGCTGTCTGACTGTCCGGCTGCTCACGTATAATGAAAGTGCTCGTTATAAACTAGGCGCTTAACTAAACGCGCTGAAGCTTCATCAGCTTGTTTATGAACACCCAAGGATCGACCCATCCAATGAAGTTTTTGCAAGAAAATTAGGTGTCATGGCCTCTTTAGGTACACACTAATACATGTTCACCTATACGCGCTGCATTGTATTTCAATCACGCATATCAGTGAGGCTTGGCCAATTACAATATAAGCGAAAAGAAGTAGCCTCTGCTGCATCAATAAACGTAAATAGTAAAGGTATAGGCCTACATACACATATGCCTATATTTGTATTGATTGTTAAGTTTGTTTATAGATACCGCGACGATTAAGGCATACATATTGCCTTGTGATTGTGACGTTGATCGAAGCGGCAGTCAGCAGTCACAATGCTGAAGGCAAAAACTTTTATCGGAGTGTATATTCAGTGTTGTGTCCCGTCGCGTGTTTGTCTTAGGTTTCCCTGTATTTTTGACGCGCTGTAACACAATGAACCAGTAACAGTGGAACCTACCCACTCAAATGCTTGCGGGGCGAACTAGCGCCAGTAGAGAAATTAGGAAAGTGCAGAGATAACGATTAGCGCAATCGTCAGCCGCCTATAAACCGATCTTCAGCGGAACACGTTGTTCTTTACACTCGCCTCTTACACGCAATGTTATTAGAACACCCTAAGACAATTGTGAAGTTCGCAAGCATTGCGCCACGCCTTGCTTTCAGCTGGGATAGCAGTTTATTTGTGGGTGAAACCTGATCACATAAAGATGATATCGGCGTGTGTTTCAGTGTAGGAAACGTTCATGAGAGCCCTATTGCAGACGCAGCCCGAAATATCTTTGTAGAAGGGTATGTGTATTCCATTGTTTAAAAAAAGTTAAAAAAAGCGCACGTTCCTGCATTCACCACGTGTTACAATATAAGAATTTAAACTATGAGGGCTTTTATGCAAAGAGAAAATAGAAGGAACTTATCGTGTATAATGTATACCAAGAACGTGTCTGACAGGTTTTTTTGAAGTAGCTGTTAAGTGTAGAGCAACGTGGTGAAAATGATGGTTAAATAAATAGGATCAGATACAGACTCTTTTCTCTATAATCAGCCTATAGAAACAAGACGCCATTGTAAGAGTCGAATGCATGGCTTGAAGTTAGGCAGCACAACGCTGAACGCACAAAGTACTATATTCGCTTGTAGCACTGAGGTATGTTATTCGTTATGAAAGTCGCAAAACTGGGGCCACAATTCGACCCATGCACCATTGCAGTGACCTTGAATAAAGAAAATTTCGCAATAAAAAGTGTACTTGGAGCGTCGGTGGCATTGAAAGCGCTGTGAATTTTATTTCACCTCTTACCCACAGGGCTTATTTACGGCCTATAAACGCGGTATCGGGGAAAACCCTGAAAAATATATATTTTTTTAATAGCGACCATCCCTGGCTCGAAGGAGTATCGTATAGCGAAACCTTTTAATGTATCGCTGCCACGATCGGCAGCTTCACGCTGTAGGCGCCTCGCGAAAACATTATTGATCTGCCTCAAGGCCTCAAGCGAGAGAACGACTGCGGGTGCGAAGTATTGTGTTAATGTAAACGCATAAAAAAAGGTACGAGAACAGTACCGTTCTTTGTGCCTTGAAGAAGTAAACGGATAGGAAAGGCACTCTTTCTTTTTTAAGCCGTGGTTAAGAACGACAAGAGGAACCGCATTCAAGCAAATCGAGCCGCGTTCGAACTGCATCTACGATGTTGAGAAGCCACGGGTCACGACCGGTATATCTGGTCATACAATTTTGAGTTGAAACTAGGTGCAAGGCCCAGTAAAAGTGAATTTGTCGGTAGTCCAAAGCAAAAGTTGCTCTCTTGCTTTCATCAATTTTAGGAAAGTACGGGTGCTTCCTAATTCTGCAAAAAAATGATACTTTGGCGCGCATGCATGGATATATGTTGCTTTATCTTTCTTTTATCTTTTTTTGTCCCCTAACAGGAAGAAGAAGAACATAAACTTTATTTGTCGAATCCAGACGATTCGAGTACGGCGTTTTTTAGTGGGCCTGGGCACCCACCGCGGATGCGGTTCCGAGACCTTGTCTCGAAGCGGCTTCCTCGGCACGCTGGACGGCCCAGAGTTGTGCTGTCAGGTTCGAGCTGAGCAGTGCGGCCTTCCAACGCGAGCGGAGGCTGGCGGTGGAAGAGTGAGACGAATCGGCACTGTTCGAATTGTTCATTAGGCCCTGACACTCCCACAGCATGTGACTAAGGGTGGCAACCTCGCCACATGACGTGCATCTGTTTGTAGTGTATATGTCTGGATACATGACGTGCATGAGTCTAGGGTTTCTGTATGAATCTGTCTGTAATTGTCTGAAGTGTACCGCTTGCGTTCTGTTTAGCCTTTCGTGAGGAGGTGGGTATATGCGCCTTTGTAACTGGTAATGTGTGGTGATGTCGTGAATCCTGGTCATACGATCCTCCCATGCCCAGATGTCTGCAGTTCCCCGCGGGGGCTCGTCGTCCTCCGGCGATGCTCGGTGAGTGAGGCCTCGAGCAACGCGGTGAGCCGCTTAGTTGGGGGTGCTCAGTCCGGTATAAGCCGGGATCCATAACAGGCGCCTTCGGTTATCGAAGTCGACCTCTCCTGGATGTATGGGATGTCGTTGGAGTATGTGAAACGCCTCTTGCGAGATGCGTCCGTTGGCAAAATTGCGAATTGCTGTTTGCAAATCACTAATCACGTACGTAGCATTGGTCTGTGTGAGGACCAGTGCTATAGCCGCTTGCTCTGCCGCTTCTGCGTGTGCCGTGTTCACAGTGAGGCTTGTGATGTATTTGCCACGATGGCCGGTAACTACCACCACAAAACTCTTTTTATTGGTATAACACGCGGCATCAGTGAAAACCGCTTCAGTGTCGTTGGAGTAGCTTTAAGTAATGTGTTGTGCCCTGGCTTTACGCCGTCCCGTATGGTGTTGGGTTTGCATGTTGCGAGGCAATGGACGTATACTTGCTCGCGTACCGATCTTGGAATTTCGACTTTGATGCCGTGCTGCGTATGGTACGTGATGCCAAGGTTTTTGAGTAGGCGTCGGCCTGGGCGGGTCTTGGATAGGCGCTCGAGCTGGGAAACTTGTTGCGCCTCCACGAGTTCCTCGAGGGTGTTATGCAACCCAAGCTCTAGGAGTTTGCTGGTGCTAACTCCGGGCGCCGGTCCCAACGCGAACTGGTACGTCTTGTGTATCAGGGCGTTAAGCTTGTCTTTTTCCGCAACTGTCTATTTGTGAAACGGTGCCGTGTACATTAGTTGGGGAAATAACAAAGGCTTGTATGAGTCGTATGACGCTGCCTTCGCGCATGCCCGCATGTTTGTTCGTGATGCGTTGGATGAGTTGCATCGTGCTGGTGGCCTTTGCCATTATCTTGCGCAGTGCTTCACCATTGCCGCCGTTCTGCTCAATCATCATCCCCAGTACCCGGATCTTCTTTACCATTGGGATTGGTGAGCCGTTTGATGATGTTACTTTGATTTCTTGTTTTTCTGAAGGTACGTAGTCTTTGGGCGGGCGTCCCTTTTTCACCGGTCTATATAGCAGTAATTCAGATTTTTCGGCCGAGCAGGTGAGTCCCGTGCCTACGAGGTAATGATCCACGCATTCTATGGCCGCCTGTAAGCGATCCTCGATCTCTCCGTCACTGCCAGTTGTCGTCCAGATCGTAATATCATCCGCGTATAGCGTGTGGTGCAGTCCATCAATTTGATTGTAATCGCTCGGGTAACCCCAGCAGGACGAGGTTGAAGAGCATTGGCGAGATCACCGAGCCCTGCGGTGTACCCGAGCTTCCAATGTTGATTTGATTTGATTCTAGTTGTCCCACTCGCATGCGTGCGGTTCTTCCCGTGAGGAAGTCTCGGACGTAGTTGTACACTCGCATTCCGAGGTTCAATCTGTCTATTTCCCATAACAGGAACTCCGCAACCTTTAGCGACAAGCCGACCTTTGGCTCGGGGCTGGTTTTGCAGCAGTTTGTTTTGATCCGATAGTCATGTCGCCATTTTGTTATTCAAGAGTTTATGGGTTCAGATGCCGAGCTACGCAGAAGTAAATCTGGAACCCGATATTGTGAAACGCAGGCATAATTTTTATATTTCTATGCACGTGGGTTCCTGGTTTTCAGGTAATATAAACCTCATTTTAAAGGAAGACCGGACCATCCAGAATCGTACAATGAAAATTTCGTTATAAACGTCATGTACCCAGAAAAAAAAAGCCTTCAAATCACTTATTCTGTTGAAGTTTACAATTGTTTAAACTTTAATGCTAGCGCATCTTTTGGAAGTTCAAATCCTACGAAGCTCCTTGTTTCGGCCTTTCATTCTCATGTAACTTGTTACGTGAATCTCATTTGATAAGAAGTGAAAACATGTTTCAACGTATCCATTTATGCTGATTAGAATTTCGATTATATAATTCGAAAACTTTCGGAAGAATTTCACTGTGTGAAAGCGGATGTCTGCGAACATGCTTAGGACAGCACATAAATGCGACATGGAATTCCAGCATACAGCTGTTGGATTTGGAACTCTCAAACCATGGCATAATTGTGAGGGATACCATAGTGGAAAGCTCCGAAAACTTTGACCACTTGGTGTTCTTTAAAGTGCACCGACATCGCAGAGTAGATGGGCCTCTACCATTGCACCTCACCCGAAACGTGGCCGCCGCCATCGGGATTTCATCCCCCGACCTTTGAATCAGGAGTCGAAACAAAAATGAGCGGCGGCAAGCACCGATATGTTCTAACGTCGGTACTGCCCCGTGTCGCAACGGCCAACCAGCCGAAGACCGCCGCCACTGAACCATTGTGTCGGGTTAGGGAATTTCTAACCCTAGCATATTAGGCCTCCTGCAACTAAGTTCGCGAACGTCAGTTCAGAAAGTACCTTTTGACTTCAACGCTTCAGTGAGCGAGTGAAGAGCTTCATTCAGATCGTGCAGGTTGCTGAACTGTGTTCTCGCCTATAGGAGCCCGCCGAGAAACCTGTGTCTCTCAGCGGCTTTGCTTTTTTAAAGCTTTTGTGAAATGCGTTGCCTCGTCTGTTCGCGCGCTTGTCTTCGCCTTTTTAGTTTTAGCGGATAAGCTTGGAGTGAAGCGGGTCTTGCCCGATATCTGTGGCACACATCCTGTAGTAGTTTCGGGCTATCACTGCGTACATTCTACTATACCTACCGAGTGCTTCGTCGTGAAATTCCAACTAAGCGAAGTTTACACGAAGCAGCTCCCAAGCTTTTGTGCTAGACGGATCACCGCGCACACGAACGCTTGGACACTGACGCAATATATCTGTGACCTCCTGGAAGAATTAAACGCGTCCCCAGTGACCCTCTAATATTCTCTCTTCTATACTGCCACCATGCTTTCAGTTAGAAAGGAGGTGTTATTAGGCCATTTATCACCCTGCAGGCTTCGTACGACAAAGAACGATAGCGCTGGGCACAAATGAACGCGAAAGTGAAACAAATGGAGCAGATAGTCCGTGGCACTATATCTCTCAGTTCAGCTTACCTTTGTTAGCTTGTTCGCAACCCCTCGTGATAAAGACGCGCTGCTTGGCTCAATGTTCGCGGCTTGTAAACACGCTTGTATCGGGTAATTCTGTGGGGCGTGGCCGCTGCAACTAAGCTGAGCGAGTCATAACCTCGGGCGTTTTGGTCGACCTATTTTCAGGTAATACTTGCGTAAAACTTCGCTGACAAAAACACCCCTTTCTGCAGCCTTTACTCAGCGTGAGCGACAGTGCTATATCATAAATAAATAAATAATAAATAAATAAATATCAAGTCCTGTTTCTTATACCGAAGCGGAAGGCATACCCAAACGCTTTTGTAGAGCTTACGGGAGCACTATTCTATTTGTTACTTTGAAGTGAAACGAATGAGGTTAGCAGAATGAAAAGTTGGGTCAGTTGGAATGTTTGCATGATTGACGCATGCGCGAGCCGTGCGTCGTTTTTTATTGACAGACAAAGAGTTCCCTTCTCTGCTTGGATCAGGTGGCATGCTTTCAGTTTTCTTGTTGACGCGCACGTGCTGTTGCTAAATGATTCGCTTTGCTGCTCTCTTTACGGACCTGTCTGTTCCGCCCGGAATTGTTTTTTTTTTTCGTTTTCTTTCTAGAAATAAATTTTTTCAGTTGCGAGAGAGCACTCCTCCAGTGCACTCTGTGTTTTTTTTTTGTCTTCGTACGTATAGCACTGCGTCAATCATGCGAATGAGGTCAGTGCTGAAGCTTTTCACCAATAAACCAACCAGCAGACAGCAATAGATCCACATTCATAGCAAGTTATATATATCGTTAATTCAATCATTATGGACACTCACCGATACATGTTATACTAACAAATCATAATTTGAATTTTAAAGCAAATATTATTACCGTGCACTCTTTCAGCGCTGGCTCTATAGAGTCAGCACTGAAAATGCAGACAAACCAAAATATATTTTGGTTTGTCTGCATTATAATATCATATAAGCAGTCAGTTGAGCCCTGTTCTAACTGTTCTCACGTGGAAAGGTTTAGGTCCATATCTGCTCAGGTACTCCATATCAATAGGTTTTGGAGCAAAAAAAACAATAAATGCTATTAAAAATAAATAATGCGCAAAAATAAAAAAACACATTTGCTCGACTGTGCGCAGCAGTGTGTTTACCGACATTGTTGTATTGTAAAGCGTAGCAGCCGTAGATGAACTAGGTTCCGTCGAATTAGTTAAAATAGGTTTTTATTTACACTGCAGATGCCATGACGACACTGATACTAGTCTGATGTCCCCGTTTGTTGTTGTTGTTGTTGTTCTCCTATTGTTAGTGGCGCATACCCACTGTGGGGGATTGGCCAAGAATCGAGTGGCTTTAAAATTTACTGTTCAGATTTAGAATGATGGAGGTATAACAGAAAGATTACCGATAGCCTAGGCAAGTGTGGTGCTTAATGTAATGCATACAAATATTATACATAAACGAATTTATTCCTAGAATAGAGCAATATTCTGATTTTATACGTATATAATTATGTGGACATGTTAGGATAATGAAACTGGTTAATTAGTCAACCTATTAGTTTCATCAATATAGTCCCGGACGGCCGCGCATACTGTCCCATTAGAGAAACCAGAAATGGAAGCTCCAAAAGACAAAATGACAGGCAGAGATAAGTCCATACCAATACCACGCAAAGGTATTTCTAATAGGGTTTTTCGTAATGTGTTAAACCGCCTGCAGGTCAAAAAGAAATGGTCTATTGTTTCCAGTTCATCACAGAATGCGCACAGTGGCGAAGGTGCCTGAGCAGACCTGTGTTTATAGAAATTTAGATTTGGTACCCGGCAACGCAGCCTTGTGATAGCTACTTCTTGTTTTCGAGTGCGGCAAAAGTCTCTTCGCCAGGGATATAATAAATGGCGATATTCTGTAGAGTTTGTTAGTGCTGAACCTTTAAAGACTTGCATAAGCGTACGTCTGCGGAATCGAGCAGCAGTCACATAAGCGGATGATGGACAGAGCGGTAGAATTGGTTCGCTGATTGACGACTTAGCTAAGGAATCGGCTATTTCATTCAGAAACAAACCTTTATGTCCAGGCACCCAAACTAATCGTACTTTTCTCAAATGCACAGGTACTAGTGCACGGAACGCCCTTGTTACGTGATTATCAGCACCAACAGAAAGTGCTGCACAGAGAGATAGGGAATCTGTTATTATGACAGCTGATGTAATTGCTGTATCTAACTTGCGTAAGGCGAGCACTACTGCCAGAAACTCAGCCACAAAAACGGGTATGAAATCGGGTAGTCGAAGGGAATAAATCCAATTTAAAATCGGGCTGAAAATACCAACCCCTGACTTTTCGTCGTATTGCGATGCGTCTGTAGCAATAATAACGTTCGTTGTAATACGGCGCAGGTGATCTTGTAGTAAACCATCCAAAATATTATGGGGAAGTAATTTGGCATTATTAGGAAAAATGTCGTCGAATTGAATTTCCACCGGGGCTGAATTATCACGACTCGGCATGATGTCGCATATACGTACGTTTAGAGGCTCCAGTAAATTTTGCACAAATATAATTTGTGGCGTGTGAAATCGCGGCCATCTAGCAGCAAAAAATGATTCCGGGGTGGAAATAAAGGCTGTTTCTGAATGTCGTAATGGTGATTCATAAATTCTTAAGAATGTCTGAACAGTCAGAAGGCGAATTCTACAAGAAAGCGGAGGGACCCTCGATTCGAGATACAACACATTGTTGGCAACTGTTTTGGGAAGGCCAAGGCATAAGCGCGAAGCTTCTCTTTCCAGAAGAATTAGAGGCCACAACTTCTAAGCTGGAACTCCAGAGAAAAGTACACAACAAAATTCTGAAATAGGACGAACATACATGCGATATATCATTAATAATGTGTCTCTTCTCATACCTATGCGGTAGTTGCTTAGCCTACGTAATATGCCAATGGCCCACACACCTTTTCCGGCGATATATTCGATATGAGGTCGCCAGTTAAGCGATGTGTGATAAATTACTCCAAGGTATTTAACAGATTCCACCTGTGGTATATCCTCATGATGGTAAGACAGAGAGATGTTCACAGGGTATTGCAGCGGGAAAACAAGGAGGGCACATTTACTCGGATTAAGTAAAAAGCTGTTGCCATCGAGCCAGCTCTCCAATATATTAAGGTAAGTCTGCAGCCGTTCATATAAGGTCTGAATGTTATCTGCCATTGCAAAAAATGCGATATCGTCTGCATAAACATAAGTTGTTATATCCTGTTTACGTGGAATGGTGCTCATTAGTAAATTAAATAGCACCGGGGAAAGCCCCGTTTCTCCTCTCGTACTTGGTGGCGCTTCTTCTTCGTCACTTTTTGGTCTGCCAGCTTTCGCGATCGAATCAACACAGCCAAAGGCATATTGACAGTCCGTTGTGCAAAGCTTGTGGCTCCTAGGAAACACTTTAGCGTCTCATAGGCCACTATGTCGCATTTTCGACGCGCGAGCTTTGCTGATAAGGAATATGAATTCCTGGTATCTAAGTGCGCGACCCTTGACAAGTACCTCTTTCCGAGAGGTTGTGTTTCTTGACGCGACCATGCCCATCGATCTCTCCTTACTTTTATAACCAAACGGACCTGGCCACGTGTTTATAGACGTTTCTTTGGCTTACTAACGCTTGTCTAAGTCGTTGTCATTTTTCTTCACTTCCCTCTCTTTTTTCCTTTTTCTATCTTCCTATCTTCTTTCCTCTATCTCTTTTCTCCTCGCGAAAGAGTAAGCAGGCGCTCTGTGCGTTTCCAGGTAGCAGTTTCCAGCTTGCTCCCTCTCTCTTTTCTTTGCGTTCTCTGTATTCTTGTATGAAAACGAATTAATAAATAAATATACTCAAGAAAAAAACGATGGACGTTTTCTCTGCTCTTCTTGTTAGAAATCCGAGAGGTTGTCGCCATCTGCACAGTTTTCCCAGTTTTTATGAACGTTTGTTCACGAACAAATTCGTGAATTTACGCTATAATTTTTTCCCTCTGAAAATACTGCCTACCTATCAGGACTTTTGTAAGTCAGCTATTTTTCTTCACCAAATCTATACAACACACTATTGCTTGAGAATACAGAGGTACGATCTGATACTTCTTGTGAAAGACAGAAAGACACGCGAATTTTATCGCCTATAGCGCTTCCTCTGTGCCTTTGTTTCTTCTTTCCTTCTTGTTTTTCCTTTGATTGTGATTTCTTCATTCATTTCGCGAATTCGTGTCCAAATATATTTTGATACCGTTTTGAGACCTGTTCGGATTGTAATATCCCAATGAGGGCTTCCTAAAACACTGACGGTCATCTTCTCAATAATTTCTGCGCTATCAAAGTGGCAAGCACTTAGTCACCGCTGTAATCTAGCCACTTTCTACCATCACTGAACTCCTTTGTAGATAAGGCCGACCAAGCAGCGAGGCCTCGACTCGACGGAAACGTAAGGCGAGACAATAAATCTCCTTCTCGCAAGGAACGTGAGACCCAGCGAAACATAAAGTGTTCTGCGGCCTGGCAGTCTGTACAGTGGCTTACTGTGCAGCGAGCCATGAAAGTCCAGCTGTGCCGCACATTCGAACAGGCCGCTTGTCTATAGCATACGCGAATGGCCCGCACTCACGAAGAAGTATAGATTGAGAACGTGTACAGTATGTGTTCGCTTTTAGAAAAACACGCATTGCACATCAACCAGTGATAGAACTTCAGATCATCGCCTCTCTTTAAAACCATTTGAACCCGTATAAATGTACGCACCCGAGTCCCTGCGTCACGTCCTTTTATCGACAGTGCCAGCAATCCCGGCCCGTGTCACGATAGGGGTCGGGTTTCTGAACGTCTGTGCAGTCGACGGCGGGCAGTGATCTTCCTACCATGGCCACGTGCAGATAAAGAAAGTTCGTGCAAAACCCAGCGCCATTATTTACCACATGTACCCGAACCATCGTGGATCCATTGCTGAGTGGGTTCAGTAATTATCACGTCGTGTGAGAGTGTCGGCAGCAATAAAGGTCCGCTATCTCAACCTGATCTCATTCAGTGATGTATTAAGCGCACCCCGTTTATGGCTCATTCTTCTTTCAGCGATACTGCCACAGCCTGCGTGAATTACAGACACGGGATGCGATGGTCCGCGAGCTTTTCTGCTTTACAGAGCCGGTCTTGAGCCTCCGCTAATCGTTTCTGTTTTAACGCATTGACCTTAAACTGCTCGTATCGCCAAAATTTGTGGTCTTCACCGACCATGAATTTGGTTGCCGGTGGGGAACTTTGTCGTGGGTTATAATTTAGGGGTAAAGCTAAAAAAACAAAAAAAACACAGCAAGAGCAAACAGCACAAACAAGCTCTTTTTTTTCGTCTGTTTTTGCACTGCACCAACAGCATATTCATTGAATTAGCCCAGTGAACCACGCTTCCAAAGTAAGTCAAGATCTATAGGTAGATGTAATTCGTGCTGTGAAGTGGACTACTTGGCTTTGGTGATGTTAAGCGCGACAACAACGTGCAAAAAGCTAATTCATACACTCAACCTTTGTCCAATTTCGTGTCCGTGTCTTAGCTTTTCTTTGTCGTCGTTTTCGCGCTGTAACGTAATCAACCAGTAATTCCCACACGCCTGTTTTTATTCCTCTGGGGTAACGCAACAACCACACCACAATGTTACACTCAGCCTGCATATTGCGGCTAAATAATACGTCGCTTAGGACTCACTCGCGCTGAGGCTCATCCATAATTTTCCGGTACGATATTCACTCGTTCTTAAGCACACCCCAAGATTATTTGTTAGGCTTGAGCCCTCACTGAGGCTCCGACACATGGCTCGGTCTGAGTGTGAGTGAATATTAGTCACTTGACTCATGATTGAGTTTACCGACTTGTGCATTCAGGTACCGCGAGGGCTGTCATAACAATAAAACGTTTCCGAACGGGGTACGCAAAACTTTGCGTTAAGTCCATCTCGACGGATCAATGGCTGGGTGCTTGGCTGCTGACGCGAAGGCAACTGCTTCAATACCGGCCAGTGGTGGTCACATTTTTATAGATATGAATTGGTATACAGGCCCGTGCACTGTACGAAGTTAGTGCACGTTGAAGAACACCACATGGTCAAATTTTCCTGGACCTTCCACTGCGGCGTTTCTCATAATCGTATCGTAGTTCTGGGGCGTAAAGTTTGAAATAATATTATTATTATAAAAGCTTTTTCTGGCTTTTGTTGCAATTACGCAGCCACCATACGCTACTCTTTTGGGCACGCGTGTCAAGTGAATAAAACAACGCACACGTGTGCAAGGAACTATATTTTCGCATCCCCACTTCTGAATCTTAACGTGAAGCTGTGTTCATGTTTGCGCACGTACAATCGTGGTCCTCTCAGCAGTGGCGCAGTATCAATCTGCAGGGAACAGCTGCACAAAATGAAAGAAGAATATATAAAACTAGAAAGCACAGAATTTATAAGCAGCACCTTGTATTTCATATCAACGGGTTGACAAAAAGTAGACGGCAACGTTAAGGGAGTTTCTGAGTTACCATAACAATCGCAGTTTGAAGAACCACTACTGAAATGCTAAGGCATGCCTGAGAAAACATTCTTTGTGCAAAAACTACAATCTTCTTTTTACGTATGGCATGTGGCTCGCCTCTCCGGTAGTCCAAACAAACGATGCGACCTCGTTACGTTGGTGCGGTTGGAACTTCTTCGTATCAGTGATCGCCGTTAGACTTCGTTCTGTATCGGTAGTCCCTTTGTGAGCTAAGCAAGCGAAAAAACTTTCGTGGCGGGTTTTATGGGAACATCAAGAATTCAAGCTCGTTGCGGGTGGAGTCCCCCAGAAGGACCCAGACTCTTTTTTTATGTAGTGATGAGTTTTCTTGCCATGAAAGAAGAATGCTGTAGCAAAAAACCCAATTTAGGGGAGTCTATTTCGATGTACAAGTTAGTTGATGCTGGCATCGCACTACACATACCACTTTATTTATTGAGTACGCAGGTTTTGTTCACGTCTATGCGGATGTAAGACGGTTGCTTAAAGCACTCAGATAGCAGGTGACGGGTATGAAAGTTTCGCCGTTGATACAGTAACTATTCCTGTTAACAGTCTCATTTTTGTGTTAGGTAGAGAACGGTGAGTGACGAAACTGAAGCTAGGGTAGTTCAATCTGTAGGCGTCATTTTTGAAGAAGTGTAAAAAGGCTCCAAATTTCTGTCTGCTAATCGGCGACATGGCTCAGTGCATTTTAGGGGATTGGAGAAGGGGGGTAAAAAACGGGGCTGATCTTCCCATCTAGAAATCGGTATAACACTAAAACGAAAAGTGTCTTCGCAGAGGTAATATAGCATTTATTGCGCATTGTTTCACCAATCATACCGCATAGCGAATCACGTGAAGAACGGCAAGCAGTGCAAAACTTGCAGCGCACGCCTCAACCAGAAAGCACACATGAATTGGGCATACACAGGACGAGCGTGAGCTAGCGACAGTCACAGCTCGACACCTAAAACAGCGCTCTTGAAACAGAAATATGCACGAAACGAGCATACAAGTATACATAGAACAAGCAGGAGAAACTTTCACAATTCTGACTTCATTATTAGTAGAAGGACTTGTTGCGTGAGTTGGTTCATTTAACAGCAGGTTTAAGCGTGGAATTCATCGTGTGTCAGGAGCGTGCTGCTTTCGTTAACGCCGCCACGGCAGTGCGTGAAATGACTTTTGGACTCTCTCAAAACTAGAGTCTGATAAGCACGCGCACATTCTAGACCACGCTTCGAAGAGGCGAAGAACTTTAGAGCGCTCCCAACGCGACCTAACGCGAACTCGTCGTGCCTTTCCGCTACTGATAACGAAGACTGGCTAACGTTGCGCAGCTCTAAGGACTGCCAAATGGTGTGCGGTGTATGTAAACGGCTTGCCGTTAGTAATTTTCAAAGCGCACACTCTATGGCATAGTAATATGCACCGCGCGCGGCAAATTTGGAAGGCTGCTGTTTTGACGCCTCGCTACAGAATCCTTCCTTCTCATTTTTTTTTCATTGCAATGTGTTAGTATATATTTCGCAAAGTCATATCCGTGATGCAGCTACATCAGCGAAGCAGTGGTAGACCCAGGCATAACACACTTCCGCCTCAATGAAATAGTAGAACAATAAAGAAGAGAAAGAGAACTCACTGCACAAGAGCGATAGAAAGAAGAAAGAAATAGCAGTATGTTCCACCTAGCCTCCACAAAAGCTTTTATGAGATAGGAAAGGTAAGATACCACTCAGCGGGATCTACACGGCGTCAGGAGATCGCGGGCGGCAGGCCGTTCGGCCAGAATTACGCGGGCTTCGGAGACCGCAGGGGACACTACCGTTCAGCGTAGAATCCAGCAAGCGAGTTTAATATATATCATTTTGCAGCAAGAATAGTTATCATCATGATTAGCTTGACTACGCCCAATGCAGAGCAAAGGCCCTTTCATGATCCGCCTATCAACCAGGTATTGTGCAGCAAGCGATGTGCTGTATTTCAACTCGAAGTTCTCTTTCACGAAACAAAGCCTTTTCACTGTACCCATTTTTTCTGAAAACATGTCGAAGTACGTCTTTGTGTACAGCACGATGGTATTAAGAGCTGATTTCTGTGAGGCAATCTAACAGAAGCCGAAAACTTACATGATCCGTCTGCTGACCCTTCCACGAGAGCGCTACGCCGGCAAGCAGCTCACTTTTCCATGCGAGACAACATTCTGTACCGCCACAACCATAATGCCTGGTGGTCGGAAGTGGCTCCTTGCTGCCCCTACTCATATGCGCTCTGATATCTGCATGAATTCCATGCAGATCCCCAAAGTGCTCACGCAGGTGTCCTGAAAACCTACGAAAAACTGCGCCAACGATATTACTGGCGAGGAATGTGTCACTTTGTTCCGAAATGCGTTCAGTCTTGCACCACTTGCCAACAGAACAAGACACCTCCGCGGCAGCTTAGCTGGGTTGTTACAGCCGCTCCCGTACCCGGCTCGCCCATTTGACCGCGTGGGTATCGACCTATCGACCTCTATGGCCCTCTCCAATATAGTGGCTCTGGAAACCGGTGGATTATTGTCGGCGTCGATCATCTGACACGCCACGCTGAGACTGCAGCTCTACCTGCAGCGACCGCCCACGAAGTCGCACTCTTCATTCTCCGCGGCTTCATTCTACGCCATGGTGCTCCACGGAAATTATTCAGTGATAGGGAGTCGAGTGTTCCTGTCGGAGGTCATCCAAGCTATCCTCGCTGAATGCAACATCATTCACCAGAAATCTACCGCATACCATCCACAGACAAATGGTCTCACTGAGCGGTTCAACCGCACAATTGGCGACATGCTGAGGATGTACACCTCCTCCGACTACACTAACTGGGGCGCTGTATTACCTAATGTTACCTTCGCCTATAACACCGCGACGCAAGCGACTACCGGTTTTTCTTCGTTCTTTCTGTTGTACGGCCGCGAACCATTCCACCCACTCGACACTATACTCCCGTATCGCCCTGATGCATCTGAGTGCTCCCCGCTTTCGGAAGTCGCCAGATACGCTGAAGACTGCCGTCAGTTGGCTAAGTCTGACAAGTGAGGCTCAAGGTTTACAAAAGACCCGACATGACGACGTTCATCACATACCTCCTACGTTTTGTGCTGGCTCACTTGCGTAGCTTTGGGTGGCCCCGCACGTTCCTGGCCTTTCTTCTAATCTTCTGGCTCGGTACCATGGTCCGGTACCATTGACGCGACCTCGCTGGTGAATTACATCATCAAGCCCCTAACACAATCGCCAGATTTGCGCCATCGAGGACGCGAGACCGTACACGTCGACCGTCTCAAGCCCTACTACGACCCCCTCATTGTGCCTACTCCCTGAGTCGCCAGGATGGCTACTCTTCACCCTGGGGGTATTGTAGTGGAGCATACGCACCAACGCATATGCTCCTTCGGAACAGAGCGATAAACCGTACTCTGATTGCGGGAGAACGTGTGCCGCCTTTGCCAGAGTTGCCGTACGGCAATTTGTTTTCCGTTGCGACCTCGTTGCGACTTCTCTGTTTGAATAAACATCATCCCAAGATAATAGATAGATAGATAGATAGATAGATAGATAGATAGATAGATAGATGGATAGATAGATAGATAGATAGATAGATAGATAGATAGATAGATAGATATGCTCAAAGTCACCGAAGTTCGCTAAGAAATGCTTCGCATTTTGAAAAAAATTGTGGATATAACATGTATATACAATCACACCACAACAACTCTCATGTAACGTTTTTATTTGATGATGATTGAACATATGAACACATGATTGACGGTTTCCGAGATTTAACCTCTGGAGCAACGTGGTCTAAATTTCCGCAGCCCTCCACTAAAGCGTCTTTCATAATAATATGGTGGTTTTGGGACGTTACACCCCACATATCAATCATCAACCTCTGGAGCAAGCTCTTTCATCATAATTTATTTCGTGGATATGTGGAAATATTGTCTTATTGCATCTTACTGGAGCTGAGTAACAATTATGTTGGGTGGTGGTGCAGTGAGATAGGGGTCCGGTACAATACTGCGTGCGGAATAGCACACAGCCTCCGGCTAAAGTTACGTCGTGCTACGCACGACTTTGTAAGACCACGCCCACGCTTGTACAAAAAACAAACATAAATAAAAGGACAATATTCAATACAACTAGCTAAAAGGAAACTCAGCGGGGCAGTTGCCTGAAAATTTCGCAAGGCTACATCCCCCCACTGCCTTCAGCATCTTAATGCTGACCCCAATCTAAGGTTTTGCTCACGTAGTAGCGTTGATGATATTTTCTCAATCCATGTTTATTGTTCCGTAGGAAATTCAACAGTATCATGTTCCGCAGAGGTAGCAGCCAGCAGATTTAAATGTGCGTGCAATAACTGCTGCCATGACAAAGCAGCATTATCGGCAAAAAAAACGCTGCTAAGGGAGAAGATGTATGCAAATTAGGACTGTGTTTGAAGTGTGCACAATTAGTAGTGCGCACAGTATTATAATAACCATGCATGAATGTAATGAGCTAAATCTGCGATATGACAATGAGGCGCGTAGGAGTAGAGGGCTTAGAGAATTTAGCCAATTCTGCGTTCTCTGAAGCACACGTAAATCCAAGTATACAGACGTATGGCATTACAGATCTGCCGAAATGTAACCACCGAGGCTGCCGTTCAAGCTAGGTCTTGGGGCTTAGCAGGCGGGCACCGTGATCATCGTAGCACCGCAGCGGCTTAGTTGTCGCACAGTCGTCGCTGGCTTTGTGTGGATTGACTTGAAATAAAACAATAAAGATGATGGTACTGTGAAGAATACGGCTAAGAAGGAGTGTCGGGCGTGATTCTGCAAACGTGTTCGCGATAGCAATTTCATTTAGAACACCACCACTGCATTATTCATATGTATCACTTTTTAGGCGTGACTACTGTTCGTGGAGAGTAATAGTGGTCCACCGTGGTATTTGTTGTAGCTTTTAAGGAGTGCAGTCCTATTAAATTATAGTCTATCTAATATTATATGCACTTCGTCCGCATGTCTGGGGACTTTCCTAATGTACATATTCAAGCCCTAACTGCATGAGGTTGACTTGTTTGCAATGAGTGTGACGCCGTATGAATAATGTAAAGTTATGATGCCCTACTGCACGCATCTCTCTACATCTTCGGCTGTGATTAGTGGCACTGATTATTCACTTCCACTATTTCGCGCCATCGGCAAAGTGAAGTTTGAGCTAGCATGAGAGCAAACTTTTTTATTCGTGTTGCCATTTTCTCTCATATTTATTAGGCTGTCTACAAGGCGATGTCAGCTATACTACATAAGGGTTTAGAATGTCTAGGTATATATAACGAGGTTACATGCCAGTCACCATAGTTTACGAAACAGGCCACGCTAATAACAGGCACAAATAATCGCATATTGCTTAATTAGTATTGTGTAAATCTGCGTAAGGCTAACGGCTATTAACGGTAGGCTAAGTGCGATAAGAGATAGAAAGTAAACCCTCTTTAGTTTTTTTTTCTTGCAGGCTCCAACAGAAGTGCTGTTGTTCTTTACTTTCCCATTTCGATCATATACGTGGAGTAACGAGATTACTACACGCGTAATTTTTGTCAGCACGGCCTCATCAAGTATGAGGCCCACGGCACGGCTTTATGCTTCTTCATAGTAAAGTATGAAGTACTTTAAACTGTAGACTGATTTTTCAAAGACTCTTGATCGGCTGGTAAGAGCAGGTGGAAGGAAAACGCGTCAGTGCCCAAAGGCAATTAGAATAAATGTCCTCGATTAACGAATGTGTAGGAGTGTGCAGCAACAATGCTAGAAACATTACTAAGTTCTAGTTTTTTAGACTATTGGTATATTTTAGAAGCTTACTAATAGCCACTTTAGTTAGGTTTCATGAGTGAAATAACAATGCCATTCGCCAGAGAGCTGCTAAGATTTACAGAATTTTAGTATTAGTGAAAAGAGCGAGGTTTATTTTAGAAAGTTTTCGGATGTCCCACATTGTACCCTCGACATTCCGAACATCTCCTATAATATGTTCTTTGCAGGTTTGACAATGTATCAACAGTAAGGATTGCGGTGACAGCGAAGACGTTTTTCTTATACGTCTATTGTCGCAATAAGAACTTTGTTACGAGAAATGTTCACTTAGTCGTCTCAAAGACCATAAGAGTCAAAGCACTGGGTGATCACCAATATTTATTCTCTCGTTACCTTTCACGAGATAACATCTCATTACAGAGGAGAGTGAAAGACATTTTCCTTTCCTCATTTCAAGCTCCATAGATCACAAGCAAGTACAGCTTCGCATGCTCCAGACGGGGTTTTCCCCTCTAAGGGCTTTCTGAGCATTCTTCATACGGAGGTTAATCCACTTTGCCTAGATTGTGGTGAATACTGTTCTCTGCGTCACATGCTCTGGCAGTTTCCTGCTTTACAGGACTTCAACCGAAAAATAAACTGGACGATGGCAGTCACAGACCCCAGACAAGACGTCCAGTTTCAGGCTGTCCAGAGAGCCCGTGAACGTGCTGAGAGGCATGGCCGCTTTCTTCCGACATGGGAATAGCCGACGGGTTGGTTGGGGACCTACTTAATTGGCCCACTGCCTGGTCTCTCAGGATGAAAATAAAGTTGTTTGTCTGCCTGTCGCTCGCAGTTCTCTGCGCGTCGCTCGAACAGCTGCACAGGCTGGCGAAGAATTTGAAGCTTACTGAGACACACCTAAGGAATATATTTTGCAGAGGAGTCACTCAGAGTGAGACTCAGAAAACTTCTGCTCAGCCAGACACACTCGGACTGTGAACTCATCCACACAAAACTCAGCCGAACTCACACGGACACTGACTCACGAATTCACCTGAATCTGGTGAGCTTTGATGAGTCGACTCATGAGTCCTGTTGCGTAAGATTAGCAATTTTAATCTTACTCTCAATGCTCTTTAACATGAGAACATCACGTAAGCAGTGCTCTACAATATCCGTTCATATCTCGTACCTTACAATATGAGTTAATAGTGGTCTTGTTTCAGCAGAACGTTTTTTATAGAATACGTGACTCGCACGAGATCTCTTTCTGAAAAACTTCCCCTGAAAAAGTATGCGAGAAAAATTCATGACCTCACCCCTCCCCGGGCCCCTAACCCAGGCCTGAGTTGAATAAATATAACATAACACGTTTTCGAAATATCTGTGAAAAGACTTCAGTACAAACTTAAGCCGATATAACGCTGAACGTGATGCTGAGGATCAGTAGACACGACCGTGCGCCGGCCATTATTGACGGAACTAACTCAGATTCACTCACAAAATATGTTTTCGCTCAGTCCCCACTCGAACTAAGGCTAGTATTTGGCTCGGCCAAAATTTCTCGAACTCATACTCACAGATATTTTTCTCAACCGTACTTACTCGTACTAAAGCTCACCAAAATATTATTTATCCGGAGTGACTCAGACTCAAACTCACGGCTCGATTGAGCCCGAGTGAGTTGCCTGATGAATGAGCTGGTCGACCTTTATCAGCCACTTAGCTTATTTGTTTCGATTTCCATTTCAGTGTGGGTGGCTTTTTCGAGCCTATGTCTTTTGCTCCCCAATCACAGCGTATTCTTGCAAACATGCTACACTTCCTATTTGTAAGTTTTTTTTCTTCTCACACTATTCATATGTTTCTTTTCTTCTTCATAATCTACCTTGGTGAAGCAGTGGTTATGGTGCTTGTTTGCTGACCCGAAAACCGCTGGCTCTATTCCGGCTGTGGCCAATGCATTTCGATGGAGGCAAAATGATAGAGGCCCGTCTACTGTGCGATGTCAGTGCACGTTTGAGAGCGCCACAAGGTGAACAGTTCCGTAGCCCTCCACTATGGCGTCTCCCATAATCATATCAAGGTTTTGGGACTTACAGTCCCCTATATTAAGTGCTTTTAGCTGACTGACTCTGCGGTTCATGGCTCCTCGTTCCTCTCAAATGCTCAACGTTACCGGGGGGTAATGCACACGTTGTTGGTTTTAGCCAAGCAGCTATCGTTTAAGACAATCCCGACGGTACCGATGCGTGAAAGTCCAAACTGTGTTGAAAGGAAAATGAATGTTGTACTTATTTTGCAGCAAGAAAGCAAACTTCGTCCTAAAACTGTGTGAATCGATAACTTTCATGTTATAGTGATGCTTGATGCATGAGCATTCTTTTACTTTTAGGGGCTAAGCTCCTTATAGCGGCACCCGTTCGTCCCTCGTAGTCGTAGTCGTAGTCGTACTGTGTAACCAGTCATACGCTTTGACCTCCAAGGTGGTGCCGGTGGGAGATTTCTCCTGTGCATTGTTGAACAATAAAAAAAATTCGCAGCATGCGCGTTAACTAAAAGCCGAATTCTTCTGTCTCTCATTCCCCATTAGCAGCTATTGGCATGTTCCAGTAGGAAACTTTAGTAGAAGTAGAAGTGTTAAGAGCCGACTTCTGTTGTCTCTCATTTACAGTAGCAGCCACTGTTTACCTCCAAGGTAGTGCCTCCTGAGATTTCTCCTGTGCGTGATTAAACAATAAAAAGTTTTGTTCCAAACGCCGTTGATTGATGAAATAAACCAACGAAAGACGCCAGATGTTTTCTAAAAGCAAAACGAAATGAAGACGCCAGCTGCTTAACGAAAGACGCCAGGTGTTTCCTAAAGCAATGGTTTTATAATCAAAACCATATCGATACAAGTTTGTAGTTGCAGATGCTCGATGCCGTCGGTGTGTGCTCGTATGGATAAGGATGCTGAAAGGCGGGCGCGCAGGGCAGCGGCGGCACACTTGCAGACAGGATCGTGAAGTGAGAGCCCGCGAAGCAGAAGCGCGCCAGGACGCTGCGTGACGTCGCCGCCAAGATCCTGCTGTACGGAACCAAGAAGCCAAATCAGCAAGACAGCGTCGGCAAGATCCCACCGTACGTCAACAAGAAGCTGCAGTGGCACGTCAGCATCGGCAAGATGCTGCTGTGCGGGAACAAGAAGCCACATCAGCAAGGCAGCGTTGGCAAGATCCCGCCGTAAGTGAACAAGAAGCTGCAGCGGCACGTCAGCGTCGGCAAGATCCTGCTGTACGGGAACAAGAAGCCACATCAGCAAGACAGCGTTGGCAAGATCCCACCGTACGTGAACAAGAAGCTGCAGCGGCACGTCAGCGTCGGCAAGATCCTGCTGTACGGGAACAAGAAGCCACATCAGCAAGACAGCGTCGGCAAGATCCCGCCGTAAGTGAACAAGAAGCTGCAGCGGCACGTCAGCGTTGGTAAGATCCTTCCGTACGGGAACGAGAGGCCGAGGCAGCACGTCAACGTCACGAAGCAGATCTTGAAAATGTTCGACAATGAGAATTGGCGAGGAAGTGCGCATATCGCCAGGCGAATAACGGAAAAAATTTCACGGTGTTACTTCCAGGAGCTCTGCCCGATCTCGTCATCATTCACCTCGTGGATCTGCCGTCAATTTTTCTTTTTGTCACCTTGACTTGTAGCAGGAATGCAATCTAAACCTTCATGGCAGCACAAACGCGTTTCAAACGTGCTGCCCAAGGCTCGCATTCAGCGCGTTGCCTTCTGGCTAGTGAAACTAAAAGCGTATATAAAAAAATTACCAGATCCCACGTATACAAGGGGAATCGATGATATGTGAAGCACAAATGAGAAATGTTATATATCGCTTTAAAATCAACACAACGTTACGAGGTGGAGGCAAATGATGCGGTGAATGACTTCCGTGTCTACATTATCATGTTTGGATGAGTCGTTTACCTTCGACATCTATTCACGTCACGCGATGCTGAATTTAGTATACGCGGAGCTAGCGAAGTGGCTTCAAGCCCGCTATGAGCGTGGTAGGTTTTCATGTTCTTATATGACACGCGTGTCAGGATTATCATGTTTGCACCAGTCATATATTTTGTCATCAATTGAAGTCACGTAACACCAAATGTGGTATATGTGGAGCTAGCAAGACGGCCGCGAGGACATTATCAAGGGACCCAATATACTCTAATGCAGCGTTGATGCGCGCGCAGGCTGGGCACAGTGACGCTACGTTAGCAAAACGTGAGCACTCTATAGACTGACGCCAGACGCGACCGAGGATTCTGTTGGTGCGGCCCGACGGCAACCGGCGCGAAATGCGGCATGCTGCATCTCGTGACGATGCGTTACCCAGAAAACATTGCGTCTCCCTCTTTTCTAGGCGGAGCGACGCCGGATGCACTGAAACGCGCATGCGTCAAAGCAACGCAGGGCCGGCGCGCGCCTGCGAGTATATGACAGCATAGATTTTCCTAATATACACTATACGGAACTCTGGGGCTAGTGTCTACGGGAGCTGCAACGCACGGCGCTCCAGCAAGCATGGGAATGATGAGTAGCACACGAATTTCTCTAATATTTGTACTTCTGGCCTGCTTTTGTCTCCGTAAGTGTGTTCGTGTGGCTTGGAACTGTTTTCCTACGAAAGAAATATCAGCAAATGTTCAGCAGTTGCGCTACACCATCTTGTTCTTTTAAACTTACGTTCGAAACCGGGTCATGAAGTTCAGAAAGGTTGAATCTTTCTTTCAAAACAAAACTGAAACACAGCAATAAACGAAGCCGCAAGTACGATTCGCCACCCGCAAGTACGAACACGAGGCAAATGTGTGTACTACCCGTAATTCCCATGGTCACTGAACGATCGCAGCGCCAGAGTCCCTTCTAGTTAATTTTAGGAAAACTCTATGTATGGCAGGACCGGCGCCTGGCGTGGCAACGTCAGCGTGACGCGACGAAATGAACTCCGGCGAGCACGCGCACCGCGTCACGTCGAAATGTATTGGCTCCTTGACTGTTTGTATTGGTGCCTTGCTCATGTTTGCACTAGTCACATACCTTCGTCATCCATTTACGCCACGGAATACCAAATTTGGCATATATGAAGCTAGCGAAACGGCCGCGAGCGCATCATCAGTGTGGCATGTAGTCATGTTGTTACATGACACGCTTGTCGTGATTATCGTGTTTGTAGGTGTCATTTACCTATGCCGTCTATTCGCGTCGTAATACCAAGTTTGGTACATGTTAAGCTAGCGAAACGGCGGCAAGCGCATCAAAAGTGTAGCATGTAGTCGTGTTGTTACATCACACGCATTTCATGTTTATCATGTTTGCACCAGTCACATACCTTCGTCATCCAATCACGTACTGTAATACCAAATTTGGTAGATGTGACGCTTGCGAAACGGCCGCGAGCGCATCATGAGCGTGCATGTAGTCATGTGTTTACATGACACGCATGTCATGATTTTAGTGTTTGAATCTGTTGCTTGTGTTCGCCGTGCAATCATGCCATACCATGCCAGTTTGCAACATGCCATGTGAACGAAACAACCGCAAGAGCTGGTGGACCAGGAAATGTAAATCACGACATTCATGATATACATATCATGATTTTCATGCTATGACTTGTCAGATATGTTCTTCATGCAGCCATGTTATCCTATACGAAGTTTGGCATCAATACCATTATGGAAATGGCTAGGAGAGCCAAAAGTCGTAGGCGGCTATGTAGATAGATAGATAGATAGATAGATAGATAGATAGATAGATAGATAGATAGATAGATAGATAGATAGATAGATAGATAGATAGATAGATAGAATCAAAACCACCACAGTTTGCCAAGAAATGCTTTGCATTTATTATGGCTGCTTGTAAACATTAAATTCTTACTATTTAGTACTTAAAATTGGTACTATACTCGAGGACAACTTTCTGTGGCAATGAAGAGAAGACTACAGAGCAAAGTGGGCAGGGGCCACCGCTCTACAATATATATAGTGCCCCGAATGCGTCCGTGTTTTGCGCACAAAAGTAGTAAAAACAACATTATTTTCTACTGCATGCTGTTTATAAACAGAAGCTGCATGCACCAAGGAGATACCATTATATGTTGTTGCTTTCTGAAGAGTCGTTTCACGTTTTTGCGCGTCTGAAAACGTCGCACGTTTTAGTGCACCTCACAGTCGAAAAGGCGTCTTCGTCTTTAGTTAAGCGCGCGTCGCTCTTCATCTATTCAGATGACTCGCCGGAGAAGCTTGTGCCGATATTCTCTCACTAATGGCTACATAGGCAGGCGCATCAATTTGTGCGCAGTGGGATTACATGAACGCGGTCGTCAATCGAAACGCGAGCCAAACCGGGCTGCTCCGCAAAGGAGTGCAGGAGGAGTAGTTCTCCCCACATAGCCTTCACTTCATTGCCACAGAAAGTTCTCCCCGGGTATAGCGAAGGTTCCCAGAGTCATTTTGATGAAAGCATCAAGTCAGCAGCTCCAGACACTCCTTCATGGCCCAAAAGTGTCAGTTCTCGATGTATCACTGCATCACCCACATGGATGGATTTTCAAATGAATTTGCCGCGATGACTTCTAGGAGAAGGCACAGATCCTCGTGCATCCTGAAGTTACATCGAAAGCTTGCGTTGGCCGAACAACCGCTATGTTCTCAGAGGCACACGAAGCTCGTATTTTGGTTGCTTCTACTCGCGTCGCGTGATGCCTCCCTCGTTACAGTCCAGGCCGACGGTGAGGGTTCGCTCACACGCTCAGCGCTTCACCATCTTACGCATGTGCAGTGGCGCCACCACCGACTGGCTGAGTGGAGCAGGAAGCAAAATTTATGGTCGGCTGAAAGCGCCTATTGTTATTTTTTCACGTGAACATCATTGTGCTTGTTTCTTTTTCATAGATTAATGTTTTGTATCATTAGCGACAATGAACGAGCCAAAACTGTTTCTTGTGCACGTACGCGAGCCATGCTGAGCATGCGCGAGGAGCAGTGTCTGCGAGCTTTGCACAGTTATGCGTATTCCAGAGGAGTGACGTCATAGCCGCAGCAGGTACACATGCACCATACCCCTTCCCGCTACTCTCCCCTGACCCTAAGTTTGATAAGGCATAGAGTTTACTAATATACACTACAGGCAACTCTAGCGCTAGTGTCTATGGGTGCTGCAACGCACGGCGCTTCAGCGAGCATAGGAATGATAGGTAGTACTCGTATTTGTCTAATATTCGTACTTCTGGCCTGCTTTTGGCTCCATGTCTGTTCGTGTGGCTTGGAGCTGTTTTCTCACGAAACAAAAATCAGCAAATGTTCAGCGGTTGCGCTTCACCATCTTATTTTTTTAAAACTTACGTTTCCAAATCGGGGACCCCGCCACGGTGGTCTAGTGGCTAAGGTACTCGGCTGCTGACCCGCAGGTCGCGGGATCGAATCCCGGCTGCGGCGGCTGCATCTAGGATGGAGGCGGAAATGTTGTAGGCCCGTGTGCTCAGATTTGTGTGCACGTTAAAGAACCCCAGGTGGTCGAAATTTCCGGAGCCCTCCACTACGGCGTCTCTCATAATCATATGGTGGTTTTGGGACGTTAAACCCCACATATCATCACCATCATTTCCAAATCGGGTCACAAGAGTTCAAAGGGGTTGAATCTTTCTTTTAAAACAGAACCGAAACACAGCAATGAACGAAGCCACAAGTACGATCCGCCGCCCGCAAGTACGAAGACTAGGCAAATGTGTGTACTACCCATCATTTCCATGGTCGCTGAACGATCGCAGCGCCAGAGTCCCCTCTAGTTAATTTTAAGAAACTCTATGAGATAAGGTGTCGCAGGTTGCATGGAGACGATTGCAATAATAATCATTTCCAAATCCTCGTGTATTGTCCAAGGTAGACCGTTCCATGCGCAGTCCGCAGTGTAAGTTCTTCTCTCAGATGGTCACTTCATTTCGTATGGTACGGGAGTGCCAAAATAATCCCAGTACACTGGGCGAATCATAATCGCACAATGGTCAGGTGGGAGGCGACCATGTCCAGCTCTGACACAGTGCAGCCACAAGCCCTAGTCGACCGAGCCCGGACGGCGGCAAGAGCCAATAGTCTTCCGCACTATATTACAGGTCCAACCATTAGAGCAACCTATTTATTACAAATAAATGCTTTTTTCTCTCTCTCTATCTCTGATCGTACCCGTGTCATGCGCCTCGAGCCACGCTGCTCTCTTTTCTCGTGTCTGCCTGGACGCTACATACATAAAGCGGGCGTTTGCCAACACAATATAGCCGTGGCGAAGGAGAGCGAAATCACTGTTTAGCGCACAGGAGAGCGGAGAAGCCCAACTCTATGGATCCCGAAGTAGTTGCTCGACAATAAGCGGTTGAGCGTAAGAAGGAAGAACAGAAGAAGAGAAACTTGCTGTGGAGACACCGGAGCAAAGGGAAGGATGTCTAGCAGAGTGGCGTCTTCAGGAGTAGTGAGAATGCCATTGTGACTCGAACCTTTGAGACGGACTTCGTACACAATCTTTTCGGATATGTTTGCGACGTGTCTGAAAAACTTTAGCACAGGAAAGACTTGACGCCGGTAATTAGTGCCAAGCGTGAAACGGTGAGTTTCGCGGCACCGCCTTAGCTCACGCCACGTATGTCCCGACATAGCCGAGCAAAGCCACTACTTTTTTCGGTTTGTTTGTATACGCCTCAATGTTCAGTGATATATCTTCTCGTAACCATCATCAATTGACCAGCACTGTATCTATGCATATTGGCCCGCCTCCACGTCGACTTCATCGTGTGTTGGCTTGCAGGTCAGCGTGGGACTTTTTATTGATTTCTCGAAATGCGTATACTTCAGTATATAGCAACAGCTTCTACTGTCAAAGACTGGTAGCAGCGACGAGTGGTCAAATCATGAAGTAATTTGGCATAAACCTTCGTTTCAAAATGAATAATACTAGGGCAAATTGTCTTCTTTTTTCTATTTTCATGTAATCGTCCCAGTACACGTTTACCCACATTCACGAGCGTGCCTGCCGGATCATCTCAAATTTTTCCTATAGATATGAGAGCGCGACGCGAACAGTGCAGTTTGTTCTACAACTAACGCAACCACAAGTCATAAGGTTGGAATCTTCGAACCTAGAAGCCTAAATACCGACTCGCCTTACAGCTCACCTCCAGCAGGCGACTGTGAATGTCGCTATGGGTGCGCTGCTGTTTTATTGCTTCTCATTTATGTTTTTGTTTTTTCTTGTGCAAGAAGTTAGCTCGGGTGCGTTTTCCACGTTGTCGTGATAACGTGAAATGTCAGTGAACACAGCTGTGTTTTCATTTTAAAGTGGGTGGTGGAGCAATGGTCCTAAGATAAACGCAACAGAGAAAACGAGGGTGTACTTTATTATAGAAAGAACACTTAAGCACAGGAAAAACGCCCCTAGCTATTTATTAGAAAAATTTTCTCGGCGTGAATTCACAGCCGCCTTAGGACATGCAGGTGTTCTGCCCATTCAAATAATGAAGCAATCGTCAGGTCAAAAGACCAAGAGCAATACATGACTGAAACGACTTCAACATCCCCATATTATAATAGCAAGATACCGTGGTGGAGGGATGCGGAAATTTCGACCACCTGGGGTTGTTAACGTGCACCCAAATCTGAGGCACACGGGCCTCCATCTAAAATGCACTAGCCGCAGCCGGGATTTGATCCCACGACCTGCAGATATGGCCGTACCAAGATGTTTTTTTTTGTGGAAGCACCTCTATTATTTTGGGGTGGGCACCCACTTAAAAGGGTGATTTCCGCTCTTAAGTCAAGGGGAAAAATTTGGGGGGAGGCAATGGGCCGTGGTGTTCCACTCCCTAGCTACGTCCCTGCCTTCTCCAAACCGCGTGCCGGGTCCGGGTAGAGGCGGCGCTAAGCCCGGTAAAAAGCCAAAGTTTCGCGAAAGCGCGTCAGGTTGGTATTGCCAGATTCCGTCTCGGGACATGGAGGGGCAACGGCCCGGACAGGAGATGCGTGGGCAGCGGCATTTGCCGCCTCGTTGCCGGGCAAGCCCGAGTGGCCTGGGGTCCAGACTATAAGAATGGGATGAGGGTTGAAGCTCCAAGAGGCTGCCTGTAGTAGGCTAGCCGCCAGCGGCGCAACGGAACTCTGAAAGTACTGAGAACAGGCCGAGCGCGAGTCCATCAGGATGGTGCGTGAGGCAGGGTGAGAGGCGGCCATAGCTATGGCAACCTCTTCAGCGTGCATTACTGTGTCTGCTCGAAAGCAGAAACCATCGACGTGTTTGCCCTCTGTAATCACGGCAGCCGTGAAATGACCCGAGGGAGAGGGACCCCAGACGTCCCCGTAAAAAACACCAGGACGATCGGAGTGTCGCGTATGAAGGGCCACGGCGCGTGCTAGTCGACGGTCAGGATGGAGGTCGGGGTTCATATGACGGGGTAGAGGTTCCACCCATAGCTTCTGACGCCAGAGCTCTGGTACCGGCTGCAGAGGGTCTTGGTCAGATATCGGGTTAAGGCCAAGTCTGTGTAGAAGACGGCGCCCTGAAGGCGTGTGCGACAGTCGATTGATTTGGTTAACGCGATGAGCTTCGCGCATATCTGCAAAGGTGTTGTATACCCCAAGAGCCGCGAATCGGCTGTTGGAAGTTGCAGTAGGTAGGTCCAGAGCGCGTTTGTATACTGAACGAAGAAGGACGTCCAGCTGGCGCTCGTGTCGACGACGCAGGCGAAGGTAAGGCAAGCCGTATAGGACGCGACTGGTCACAAACGCGTGGGCAAATCGGAGGGACTGAGACCCGCGGAGGCCACCGCGCTTGGTAGAAACTCGCCGTATCATGTGGCTCACCTGTTCGCTGGTGTGTCTGAGGCCTCCTATTGTGCCCTTTGGATCCAAGGACGATGTGAGGTGAAGGCCAAGAACCCGAATATTTTGCACTGACTGGACGTGCCCGGACGGAAGAAAAATTTGAGGTGGCGGTAGCGGAGAGACTGAAAGAAGAGCCGATTTAGCTGGAGAGCACTCCAGGCCGCATGCACGAGCGTAGGTGTCCACCAGAAGGGCAGCCTTTTGCAGGTGTTCTTCGATTTGCGCTAAGGAGCCGGTGTTTGTCCAGATTGTGATATCGTCCGCATATAGTGCGTGTTGTATTCCCTCGACCTCGTTTAGAAAAGAGGGGAGGTTCATCATCGCCAGGTTAAAAAGCCGAGGAGACAGGACTGCCCCTCGGGGTGTACCCCGCGTGCCTAATAAGTATGGGCCGTGTTCGGTAGAATTAAGGCGAATGAAGGCGGGGCGATGTGATAGAAAGGCGCGAATGTAGTTGAAAGTCTTGTGCCCGCAGTTTGTGGTAGACAGGTTAGTAAGTATAGTGCTGTGTTTGAAGTTGTCGAACGCCCCGCAGAGATCGAGAGCGAGCACAGCTTTATCGTTATGGCGCATAGTAGTCGGCTCTATGATATCGTGTTGAAGCTGGAGCAGGACGTCCTGCGCCAACAGATGCGGGCGAAAGCCAAACATCGTGTCGGCAAAGGTCCTCCTGGCCTCCAAGTAGGCGGAAAGGTGTCCGCGAACCATGGTTTCCATGAGTTTGCCTGCGCAAGACGTAAGTGAGATGGGTCTCAGTGCCTCGATACTAACGGACTTTGCCGATTTGGGTATGAATGTCGCGACCGATGTGCTCAATTCCGTTGGAAGCGGAGAGCCATCCCATATCGAATTTATAAGGGGGAGTAGCGAGAGATGTGCTTGGTAGGGAAGATTTGCCAGGAGCGATACTGTGATTCCGTCGCGTCCAGGGGCCGTGCTCCGTCGCATTTTCGTGAGGGCGAATCGTAAATCGGAAAGCGTGTATGGGGCGTTGAGGTCGGTGTTAGGGGCGCCGGAATACGTATATGCGGGGCCTGCGGGATCAACTGTGCGGCAGATGTAGCGGTCACAAAGTTTTCGCGCGAGTTCATCCGTAGTACCCTGAAAGGCATGCAGAGCACGGTGGAGCTGGCGTTGCGTTTCTCCCCTGGTGGTGGAAGGATAGAGAAGGCTTCTAAAGAGTTTCCACGCACTCTTAGAGCTCATCTGGTTTTCAGCCTTTGAACATGTGTCTGCCCAGTTAGCATCGGAAAGTTGTGCAGAGTATGAGGCCGCCTCTGCAGTGAGCGCCTCAATGCGAGCGCGAAGTTTCCGATTAAGTTTGTTGCGTTTCCAGCGCCTTACGAGCCCGCGGCGAGCGTGCCAAAGACGTAGGAAATGTGGATCGATTGCAGGAGTCAAATTAGAGGTTGCAAGGGTGCGAGTGTTCGCTTGTTTCATATGAAGAACGTATGATGCCCACGCTGCATATTCGGTCGAGGAGAGGCCGGCGGGGAATGGTTGCATTCTGAACTCAGTCCAATCGGTGAGACGGGCTTGGCCCCAGTGTTGGCGCATTTTCTGCCGCGGTGTGAACGAAATGCGGAGTAAAATGTGATCACTGCCTAGGGTTTCGCCTAAATTTTCCCATGTAGCATCGCGGATGTGACGGGTGAGGGAGAGGTCGGGGCATGTGTCTCGCGTGACCGAGTTGCCGGAACGTGTGGGTTGTGCCGGATCGGTAAGAAGCATGAGGCTCAGCGAGGAAATGAGCTCCCTGAGCTCTCTGCCCCGGGCCTTCTCGTAGTGGTAACCCCAGTGAGGGCTGGGAGCATTAAAGTTCCCGACATATACCAGTGGTTGTCGGGCCGCTATACGCAGCGCCCGATGGAAGAGATGCGCAAACGAAGCCTTCGCAAGGCGAGGGGGACAGTACACGTTTAAGATATGTATTGATGGTTGGCCCCTCCGCTGAGACAGCACTGATATCATGCAGTAGTCATAAGGAAGATCCAGATCGAGGTCAATCTGTATCGATGTGTAAGCTTTATGCACGAGGAGGCTTGTGGTGGTGCTGCCTACATAGGAGCAGTATCCAGAAAGGGATGGAGCAGGGCCAGATTCTTGGAGCGCCAAGATGGCCGGCTGAGAGCCAAGTGAGCTGAAAAGAAGGGAAAGATGTGAATGCTTTTGCCTGTTCCCGAAGCCTCCAGGGTTCCACTGTATCTCGAATTTAGATGCAATGTTTGAACGGGACGTACGATTGGTAGCCATCGTGACTGTCTTAGGTTTTATATTTGGTCCTCCATGTCCCGCTAGGAATCCTCAGAGGCAGGGAGGGGCACGGAGGCCGGATTGTCCGACGGCGGGGTGGTGGTAGCCACCTTACGACGACGCCGTGGAGCTGTACCCTCACTGCTCACCGAGCAGAAGTGGGAACGCGATGCCTTGGGTTGAAACTTGGTGATTGCCCAGGTTCGAATAGCCTGGGTAACCTCTACTACTATGCGTTGGACAGAGAAGCTGGTGAGAAGGTGATTAATCGAAGCTTCGACTCGCATAAGGCGTTCCTCTATGCGTGGGCCGCGCTCCTAGCTAGGGAGAGTTTGGTTAGCGGGCAAGAGAACCTGAGGTGCCCCAGGAGCCTCAAACGCTCCTGGAGTAGATGCGGCACTGGTTCCGAGTGCTGGAGTACACAGGGCTGCTTGAACCGGCGGTTTAATGGGAGTGGACTTAGCGAGAGGACTAAGCTTGGACGTAGCTGGCGTAGCCGCCTGGACAGAGGAGGCAATACCGGATGGCCTTGCAGCTTACTGTTGTTGGGGTTGAAGTCGCTTATTTAAGTGTTCGAGTTGTTTAGTTAAAATAGAATTTTGCTTCTGAAGTGCCGCAACTTGCTGGTGAAGGGCCGCAAGTTCGGGAGAAGGAGGATTGACGGAAGGGGGTGAGAGAGGCTTAGAAGCAGCATTCCCTGTCCAACTGCTCACCTGAGGTACCGCCGCTGTTGCTTCGAGCGGTGGGAATGCCTGAGTGTCGGCGTGGATTGGTGGAGCCGACTGATGCAGGTTGATGCCGCTGTCTGGCTGTGACGAACGTGAGGTGGTCCCTCGAGGAGATGTTGAGGGCTGCTTGCGTTTCCGATATTTTGCCGTGCAGCCACTGGTCCCAGTCCCATGGGCGCCGTGGCAGAGGAGGCACTTGGGGTGGCAGTCGTGGATATTGAGACCTGCAGGTGCGGGGTTCCAAATTTGGCACACTAGGTTGGAGCGGGGTGAGGACACTGAGGTGGTCGATGACCTATGGTACCGCACTTGGTGCAAACAGGGACCGTTTTATTGTAGGCGCGGATATACGTCGCCACGCAGTGGTAGAAGAGAAAGTGGGGTAACTTCGTGCCCTCGAAAGTCACCACCGCCGCCGCGGAATCTCCAAGTTTGCGGACCGCGAGGATTGTACCTCGAGGCCAATGCAGTTCTGACTTTATCTTCTCCGGGCTTTCAGCAGAGTTTATGTTGATGACGCCTTGGCATTTATCCCCTGGTGCCTTTGCGTGGCCTCGAACGGGCAGCTGCTGATCCTCCACTTGCAGCTGGAAGTCCCCGAAGAATCACTGTGCCATAGGCAAAATGGTGGTACTACAGACCAAAATGTTTTGTTCCCAGATCGGCCACACTTGAATTTGCGTGGTAGTGCGGTCGTTGAGGTAGCTGCGGATGGCGTAACCCACGCGATCGGCCGGGACGAATGTGTGTAGCTTGCAGGGAACGCGAGGTTTCACTACAACGATGTAGTCGTCGCAAGAGAGGCGAGGAGTCTACCGCGGACGCCACTTGCGTTCCTTCGGTGGCTGCGAGGACGGAGCAGAGGTAGGCACACTACCGAGGGACGGCGTGCCGGCGTTCCTTGCAAGGCTGCGGAATGGCGGCCCGCTGTGGCATCTCATTGTTGTTGAGACGCAGACTTCGGTTTCGCTTGCTTGCGTTGCCACAGTCTCACCATGTCGTCGAGGTATTCGTCTTCTGATGGCATAGTGTTTACGGAGGATGAAATCTCTATGGACAGAACTTGGCTTGAGGTAGGATCATAGCCCGTAACCACGTTAGCGGCCGCCATAGCCTGGCTGAGAGCCCTTAGCGAGGCGGCGTTGTAGCCGGGAGTGAAGGACGTCCCTCAAGTTGTCAAAACTGGACCCACCTGGATGAAGGTGTTGTCTAGGCGAAGCGGAGAACTTGGCGGTGACGATAAACCCAAGTTTCAGGGGTACCAGGGTGGATGTCCGCAGAAATAGCAGAAAATCTACGGAGGCGATGGGGAGTGCGTCCGTCACCATCGAGCGCTCGCCCGTCTCAGCTCACGCCCCGTATGTCCGGACATACTCGAGCAAAGTCACAACTTTTTTTCGGTTTGTTTGTATACGCTTCAATGTTTGGTGATATATCTTCTCGTAACCATCGTCAATTGACCAGCACTGTATCTATACATATTGGCCCGCCTCCATGTCGACTTCATGGTGTGTTGGCTTGCAGGTCAGAGTGGGACTTTTTATCGATTTCTCGAAATGCGTATACTTCAGTATATAGCAACAGCTTCTACTGTCAAAGACTGATAGCAGCGACGAGTGGTCAAATCATGAAGTAATTTGTCATAAACCTTCGTTTCAAAATGCATATAGCTAGGGCAAATTAGCTTCATTTTTTCTATTTTCATGTAATCGTCCCAGTACACGTTTACCCACATTCACGAGCATGCCGCGCCGGATCATCTCAAATTTTTCCTATAGATATGAGAGCGCGAGGCGAACAGTGCAGTTTGTTCTACAACTAACGCTAACAAAAGTCACCAGGTTGCAATCTTCGAAGCCAGATGCCTAAATACCGACTCGCCTTACAGCTGACCTCCGGCTGGCGACTGTGAATGCCGCTACGGGTGCGCAGCTGTTTTATTGCTTCTCATTTATCTTTTGGTTTTTCTTGTACAAGAAGTTAGCCCGGGTGCGTTTTCCACGTTGTCGTGATAACGTGAAATGTCAGTGAACACAGCTGTGTTTTCATTTTTAAAGTGGGTGGTGGAGCAATTGGCCTAAGATAAACACAACAGAGAAAACGAGGGTGTACTTTACTCTAGAAAGAACACATATGCACAGGACACAGCTGTGTTTTCACTGTGAAGTGGGTGGTGGAGCAATGGTTCTAAGATAAATGCAACAGAAAAAACGCGGGTGTACTTTACTCTAGAAAGAACATTTAAGCACAGGAAAAACGCGCCTAGCTACTTATTAGAAAAATTTTCTCGGCGTGAATTCACAGCCACGTTAGGATATGCAGGTGCTCTACCCATTAAAATAATAAAGCGATCGTCAGGTCAGGAAGACCAAGAGCAATACATGATTGAAACGACTTCAACATCCCACTATTATAATAGAACGATACCGTGGTGGAGGGCTGCGGAAATTTCGACCACCTGGGGTTGTTAACGTGCACCCAAATCTGAGGCACACGGGCCTCCATCTAAAATGCACTAGCCGCAGCCGGCATTTGATCCCGCGACCTGCAGACAGGGCCGTATACAGATATTTTTTTGGTGGAAGCACCTTCATTATTTCGGGGTGGGACCCACTTAAAAGGGTGATTTTCCGCTCTTACGTCTTACGTCAAGGGGAAAACCTTTGGGGGGAGGGCATGGGCCTGGTGCTCCACCCCCTAGCTACGCCCCTGCCTGCAGGTCAGTAGCCGAGGACTTTAGCGACTAAGCCACCGCGGTGGAGCGAGGAGAGATACAAATTATAACTATATTTCTAAGAACTGTTTGCCTTACTGCACAGCACAACTAACGTGTCATTGATGCCGCTGTTCTCTTTCTTGCTGACGTGATAATTTTCATGATTCTCTCGCAAGCGGAGCCACTCTGCTGCCCAGAACTCAAAAAAAAATTGAGCATTGCGTGACTGACACGAGTATTAGAATGCATAGGCAAACTTAAAGACAAAATATTATTCGCAGGTTGTTCGTGTTTCTTAGATAATTACTTCGGTCACTTGAAGAACTAACGCAAGATATTGTAGATTAGTTTCCATTCGTAAGTCCTCTGTCGCCAATCTCGTCGTTAGAAGGAGTTGATACGCCAATTGGTTTAGGCTGGCGTGATTTGATTAAGAGAAATAACTTGAACTTCATAAGTGAGAACAGATTTTATTGCGGTTTGATAGAATTCACCAAACTTCAAAGAACTGCGCCTGTTCATGCTCTCTTCATTCTTGTTCAAGTTTTTTTCTCGTTCTTCTTGTTCAAGCAAAAGATAAAATACTCCGTTAGTCAGAAAATCATTTGTGATCATTTCAGGGTGTCATAATTGCTACGTCAGGTATGTCGTCATCAATTTGGTTCTAACTTCATTTATTGATCAAAAGCGATGAGTACGGCAAGCAGCTTACTCAGAGTTACAACTTCTGCACCATCAGATGCAGCCAATACGTAAGGAGGTTATACCATCTCCTTTAGTTTTATTGCGTCACTACGATATGAAACTCATGACAAAAAAGCTTTCAGAATATCTGCAGAACATTTAATGCATCGATCAGATGCTACCAGTAGCCTTTTGCTAATACAGGAGTTGTTGTGTCACTTAACAATACAACACAATACATTGTTCTAGTCGACAAATGTTTAAAAACACATCGACACAAAACCAAACATGACCAGCAATAATAAAAACCATGTTGCCAATGTGAACGTATAGGCGTCAGTTAAAAAAATGGCAGCATATCCACGGAGTGAATGATGGCGAGTGAGGCGAAGCATTCGTCCGTCCATGCGTCCGTCTGTGTGACCGTCCATGCGTCTGTTCGTGCACCCGTCCCTGCGTTCGTTCATGCATCCGCCCCTGCGTCCGTTCATGCGTCCATCCGTGCATCTGTCTGTGTGTCCAGTCGTCCATCTCTTCAACACTCCAAGTCCCACCATCTAGCACCTTTTGATCCTATATTCCCCATATAGAAGCACCGCCATTCAGTGGACATTCCAAGGACTAAACGAGAGGTGGCACACGCACACTTTCTTACGGCTTGCGCTTCGGGTCTACTTCCCACCTTCAACCACCTTGAGTTCATGGTATATACTAGTTTACGGTATTCATGGCACTGCGGCCCAATGCTCGCTAAACCTTTCTAAAACCAAGGAGGTTACGCCCAGCGAGTATAACGTAGCAACCTTGTCCTGTCAGATAGTGCTCAATGTACATGCCAGTGGCTGCTAATGTGAAATGAGAGACAGGAGGATTCAGCTTTTAATTTCTTACGGCTTGCACTTCGTATCTGCTTCCCCCCTTTAAGCACCTCGAATTCATTCATGGTATATACTATTTCATTGTATTCATGGCCCTGCGGCTCAACGCTCGCTAAACCTTTCTAAAACTAAGGAGGTTACTCCCAGCGAGTATAATGTAGCAACCCTTTCTTGTCCAATAGTGCTCAATGTACATACCAATAGCTGCTAATGGGGATCGCAGTGTGCGCGTTGACTAAAAACCAAATGCTCCTCTCTCTTATTCCCCATTAGCAGCCATTGCCATGTAGATTTAGCACTATTTTTTACTGTTAAACAACGCACAGAAGAAATCTCTCACCGGCACCACCTTGGAGATCAAATGTTACACCTATTTCGGGTATGTGCCACTAGTGCTTACGTACTACGAGGGATGCCCAAGCCACGCCATAAGGAGCTTCGCCCCTAAAAAGAAATCCAGAAGCGAATTCTGTATACCATGACACACCCGGGATGCAGAATGCCTTAATACAAGTCAGACTATGAGTTACCCCTCTCCCATCCTATTAAAATATTGGTGCACGTATTTTGCAGAAATTCGTCCCAGCCTTTGTAGCCGCAGGACGAAATATGTGCGCAGAACGCTTGCAGAACGCCTGCAGGATCTCTGCAGAATTTTGGCAAAATATGCGCACTACTTTGTCGCGGGTCTAACAGAAAACAAGAATAAGCGAGATCCTTTGCATTAGCACCATTATTCGAAATTCACGGAGCATCAAAATGTATTACGTAAAGTTTTTTCAGTCTAATAATTCCATCGGAAGGTATTGAACACTATGCATACCCACTAACACATGCCCACAATACATACACGCAACCAATGCGAAGCAAAATACCACGGACATAGGCCACTTGAGTTTGAAGCCCTAACACTGAAAACATAGTATTTATAGCCATATTATTTTGACCTACATAATAGTGCTGGTGAAATACATCTATTCTGCAACATTTTTAAATTGCAAGTTTTCCACACTGTGCCTTGCAGCATACGCTCGGGGACAGCGTTTCAGTTCATAAAAAGAAGAAATACGACTAGGTTAAGCTTGATATATGATGCGTGCTTGTCACAGAATACTTTGAGCTTTGGAAACCTATTTTTTGACATATGTTGGTGACATACGCAAATGTGCATGTGGTGTGTGGTTTAAATAACAGTTTCGGATGTACCTTAGCTATGCGGAAGGAAGCATAGAACATGCGCTTCTTATTATGGACGCAAAATGACACGCCGTGTTGCCTGGTTCTGCCAACGCGTCACGCTTGCGCTGAATCTACAAGCATACGGTGTCAAATTCGAAGAATATTCGATGCCACCGAAAGTGACGCCATATCTGTGCAACCTTCGAAACTCTACTATTGTTATCGTTGGTGTAGTTTTTGTTGTCATTGTCATGTTGTCCTGTATATTTGGGTATGCATTCTGTTTCGATTTACAGAAAACGTCACACAGCAGTGTTGGCAAAATAGATTGTGTGCGGCACGTTCCGACTATTCCAACTGTCGGCCCATTTTGGAAGGAGCCATGGATGACAGGCACGTGAGCTCGCCTTTGACAGCCTACTTAGGTTAATGTTTTTTTTTCTTGCCTGGATGCGGCATTTCTAGGAAAGCATTCATCACGAAAATAATTTGTTCACAAATAAAGCAGTGTTCACAATAACGGCATGACCTGCCTTTTGTTGCTTAGTGACTTAGTGACTTAGCGTCACAGGAACAGCTTAGTGACTTAGCGTCACAGGAAGTTACGAAAGGTAAATTAGTCAAAGCCTTTAAGTAAAAGGCATCACGTACACTAATCTGTATGTCATGCATAAAAGGAAAATAAAGCATAGCTGTAAAGCAAACTAAATGACGGACAGATAACAAAAACACGTGAGAGAACAACGCCAATCAGCATAGTCAAGCACCGTAGCAAGAACTATAGCTGGTGAACACCTTGTCGGCCTTATATTTCCCTTAAGCTGGCGCTGTTTGTATGTGAATAATATCATGCCAAATCGCCGAAGCAACCAGCTTTAGCTACTAAAGTTATAGCTTTAAAAAATTGCCCGAATCTACGTGTTCCACTGTAAAAGCCATCGAAAGATGATAGTCTTGCTTCTGGAGGGAGTGAACAAAACGTTTATTTGGTGTTCTGCGTAAGACAACCGATAAGTGGTATTCCGGTGGCACTGCGTCAGAGTGCCTCGACCGTGCAGCGGAGGCAAACAAGTGCATCCAGACACGTTAGGCACGAGCGCCATCTGGCAGTTATCTTCAAAAACGAAGGCGTGGGCGACCGCGGAGAAAGATGCGCGCCAGTCATGCAGGTGATAAGGTGTAGAATGCAAAGCAACGGGCAGTTGACACCACCGTGCCGTTCTAGCATAGCGTTGGAAACACCTTTTTGAGCATCGCGTTGCACTGTCAGCGCAACCCGTTAAACGCTACAGTCCTTTGAGTTACCTATGAGTGCCTCTTCTAGTATAAAGGCAGACATACATAACATAGACATGTTATTATCGCACCTCAGATATGCGCAATATTTGCTTTTTTAATTGACAATCGCACAACTATGAACGCTAAACCTTGAGCAATATTGGTGGGTGCTGCGGATGGGGTTGGCCATTTAATGCAATCTCAGGTATCGTTAGAGCAGACAAACAGATAAATGTACAGACAAAGAGACAGACCAAAATTTTTCCGTCAATGTACCCGAAGAAAGGCTATCGTCTTTAAAAAACTAAAATTGGGGAACAACTACCTTTAGACTGTTGAGCACTTTCCACCTTGTTGAGACGCACGGAGCCGTGATAACGGCACGAAATTGTGAAAACAAACCTTCGTTGGTTGCACTGTTGCTCAGAATAAAAAAAAACTTCGACCTAGACGCGGCGGGCCATATACCACAGTTGCATAATCGAGGAGTAATTCGTTGCTTAAAGAGACACTGAAGGCAAATATCAATTTGATTGTGATTCCTGCGATTGCGGTCCAGAAACCTTGTAGGGCTACCTTAGCGCCAAGGAAGTGGTTATTTTGAATAAGATCGCGTTTCAGTTGCCCACATCACGTAAGCGCAATCAAATCCCCCGCCTGCATGGGCCGTTTCATGTCACTCTGCCGTGCACAGCTATCCGGCTTTACTGCGCGGCCGCTGACACTCGTAGCCGCAGAATGAAAGTTGCGGAAGGCACAGCAGCAACAACACCCTTCAACAATTTCTTAGTCATGGCCTCCGAGATGGTAAGCGTGCTTAGTTCAAGTAGAGCCCCGCTAGATGGCACAACCTGTCCAGTCTAACGAGGCGAAAATTGAGCTTTTGAAGCACTCGTGCCATTCCCCATTGTAGCATCCGGCAGTTTTTTTTTTCATGAATCAAAGAGTAACGAACAAGCAGTATTTCATTACGCCTCTTGATGAAGGAAAGGTTTTTAATTCAGTGCAGAAAATTCTATTACCATTGATTAATGGTAGGTCGTAAGTCTGACGTTTTTGGGATCATTTTGCGATTGTCGTACTCGTGGCGCATGTGTCTCTGTAAGTAGGGTACTCTTGTTGACAACACTGTTGCGTTAGTCGTTGTCATACATTGTGATTCACTTTGACATAAATATTTATTTGACTTTAGTGACCCTTAAAAGCACTGCAACTGGCGAATGCGAACTGATGGTTGTTGAACCAGGCGCTTGCGACCTCTTTTCGGTAGAAGTTAACTTACTCCAATTTTGAAGTGTCTTCCCACTTTTTGCTCGCGCCCACTTTTTCCAATGTCGACAGCAAATCTTCAACTTCTTGTTCTTCAATGCCGTTCAATAATTGTGGATCGCGAACGCGTAGCGCGGTAGGCACGATGGCCATCACAGGCTGAGTCTGGGTCGTGCCTTCTGGCTGTATGTTCTCATTTCTGTAGGAGCGAGCAGTCTCCTGTTGCGGAGTTCCTGGTTCAATACCCACACCTCCACAACTCTGATACAGGACCTATTAGTGCACTTTAGCAGGAGGCTTACAGACACGTAATGCGGGTGGCGACAACTCGCACATAGATTACAGTGCAAGTCACACCAGCTCACGCTCGATTTTCCAGGCTAAGGTGGTGGCCCACTACGGTATATTGTTTTTAGGGGCGAAGCTTCTTAAAGCGGCACCCGTGCGTCCCTCGTAGTCGTAGTCGTAGTGTGTAACAAGTGTTACATTTTGACCTGCAAGGCGGTGCCGGTGGGAGATTCCTTCTGTGCTTTGTTGAACAATAAAAATTCACGGCGTGTGCGTTAACTGAAAGCCGAATGCTCCTGTCCCTCATTCCCCATTAGCAGCCATTGGCATGTGACAGTAAAAAAATTTAGTAGAAGTAGAAGTGTTAAAAGCCGACTTCTGCTGTCTCTCATTCCCAGTAGCAGCCACTGTTTACCTCCAAGGTAGTGCCCGGTGGGATTTCTCCTGTGCGTGAATAAACAATAAAAAATTTTTGTTCAAAACGCCGTTGATTGATGAAATAAACCAACGAAAGACGCCAGATGTTTTCTAAATGCAAAATGAAAAGGCGCCAGTTGTTTCTAAAGCGAAACAAAAAGAAGACGCCAGCTGCTTAACGAAAGGCGCCAGGTGTTTTTTATCGGGCGAATTTACGGAAGAAAATTTCACGGTACTACTTCCAGGAGCTTCGCCCAATATCGTCATTATTCACCTCGTGGATCTGCCGTCAATTTTTTTCTTCCTCCTTACACAATTGATTTTCTGTGTTAGGTGTTTTCAAATGCGTGTGGAAAATGAGAGGCCTTTATTGCTGCATCTGCACCGCTCCAGTGTTTTGCGTTCCGTGGGTAATGCATCTTCGCTATCATTCGCTTTATAAAACCTTAACCTAACGTGCTCAATTTGTTGAAAACAATAATACCAATGATAAAAGGGGCATAAACAGCAGGCCTCCGCCCCAGTCATTACACAGTTTTTGAAGAATGCTCCTTCTCGGAGTACATTCACTAGTGTCGCGAGACACATATGTGCTTAGTATTTAATTGTGTGCACACGCTCAATAGATGATCCAATTATTAGCAAGTGTTTTTTCTTAAATCAGATCATGCTGTAGCGCGACCTGCTTAACAAATTTATGTCAACCAAAAGGAGAACGCTTAATAAAAATATTTTATGAAAACTGTTTGCTCAAGACAATGTTTGTAATGGTTCCTGAAATTTCATAAAACGCCATCAGCGCAAGCGCTCTTCAATTTGTGCTTACACAGCCCTTCAAAAAGGTACGTTTTAATCTTTCCGAAATAATTTGATGTGGTAGCAGGTGTTTATGTTTTCTGAGCAGCTAAGGCGGAGAAAAGAGCCATTTAGGTTTTGTTCAAAAAAGGGCTGAGCACCACTATTTAATTAGTGTGTACGCTTCACAAGGAAGAAGGCCATCCCCGGTATCCCCATTTCGCTCTTTTGTTGTCGAACAGAATTACGTTGCGCCACCAAACGCTGCGTAATCACTATGCGCTTTATTGTTGTTTATTTGAACACGAACATGTGTTTATGCGCCGAAATAATGTGGCTGCTCCTCAGGAAACTAGGAGCTGCGAACACAGCACAGTTTCATAAATACAGGCCAGTGTGCTGTTATGTTAAATATGTAGTAGGACCACTCCTTTCAGCCACTCCTAATACAACAAAAAATCTTCAGGCCTATTTTTAGTGATGAGACTTTTTGCAAGCAAATGTTATATATTGAGAAATTTGACACCCTTGAACCGACGCGTTTCAACATTTCTAACAGAGTTCTTTTAACACGTATTTACAAATAAAAAAAGAAAATAGCTCGCACAACACAAGCTTGCATAGCATTCTTTGATTTTTCGGGGCAGCAAATGTTCTTCTAGGGCACAAATGGCACATTAGGTTGGTCGCTATCGCACTCTCACTCAAGGTGATACAATATTGGTGCCGCTTCTCATTCCACTCAAAGAAAGTTGGTCAACCTTAGCTCACCAGGGCAACGTGACGAGGAAAACGAAATCATAAGTGCTTCCATTATAACAGATAATTATATAACGACGAATTTGTGCAGATGCCGAATAACATTGGTACGTGCCACCGCTGCTGATGGAACGCAATCTTGTGAAGCGGAAGGAGCGCATTATTGAAGCACAAAAAAGTGCAGACGAAGAAGGCACGAGCACACAGAACTACTGCTAAATCCCATCGCAAGAATTTATTCGAAGAAATGATGCAGGAAAGTGGAGAGGAAGAAATGTGGGCAAAACTTGTTTGCAGTAACCTAAAATTCACTTCACAGAACAAGCGCCAAGTGAAGAAGCAAAGAAAACACTTTACTCGTCAGTGTCCCCGGGTTCCTGATTCACCCATAGGTGTCTTACTTCATTTGACATGTAAAGCTTCAGTCAAATGTCGAGTAAATGTATACGTACGTAAGAGTGAACGACTGGTTGTGTAGGTATTGCATGATTCGAAAGAGAAGGCGCAAAGAAGACGACAAACGACGAGGGACAAAAACACAGACACAAAGATCTGCATCGGGCGCCACTGTGTCTATCTTTTTAGCTGTCTCTTTCTTTGCGTCTTCTTTTTCTAATCACCCACCTGTGTTGCCAAGGCCTTAGTATCTACAAGCACAGCAAAACAACCGAAACGCGCTGCAGTGCAGACGTGTATACAGTGCACATGTTCGCCTTGTTTTATTTTGCTTTTTTTGCTACAGGCGCATTGAAACTTCTTTAATTAAGAGAGCTTCCCGGCTTGCAGTGCCACCCCTAAATTTGATATGCTAAGTACACTCTGCTGTGAGTGAGCTTTTGTGCTTTCACGGCATATCGTGGAAAAAGTATCAGGTTTTCACTTCAGGCAATAGTAAGCATTACCAACATTTAGTGTACAGATTCGTTATAATTTTAACGCCTGCCTTTTTTACTAATGTCGGCTTTTCATTCTTATGGATGGAAATATTTGTATCTATGTGGGTTATATAGTGTAAAAAGCTGGTTGTTACATAGGTTATGCACCAGCCACAGGTCAGTATTTCGGACCTCTGCAGCACGCTCGATACAGCTGCCTCTCCTCTTATTCACAGTAGAACAGTGATAGGATAAAATGTGCACTAGCGAACCTCACTCTGAGGCAAATGACTCCTATCAATTGAAGAGGATCTAAGCAAATGCGCCTTCTGTAATATTTTTACACGTAATGACTTTGCTGCAAATAATTTGTTGCGTATTCAATACGCCATGATGATTTTTTGTATACTTTACCTTAAGTAAAATGCCTATTTCTTGTTCTTTTTCTGATACAAATATGTAGGAAGGCCCGCCTAGTTCAAGTGGACAGTCTTCTGTTGTCGCATGACCTAGCCCCTCACAATCACGTGTAGTTTGTGCAAATTGAAATACACGTTCATAGTAGTGCTATAACTCTTAGCAATGTGGAGCGGACGAGCATTTGCACAAAGCAGGAGCATGAAACCTGTGTGTATGTTGGATTGCATAATTGTCATATTAGATATGTGACAATATTTCACATTACAATACGCATCGAAACAAAACGAGTTATTTCGGTTTTCCCAGCAAATAATCATTCCCTGAAGCTTCGCTGATCATACCACGTTTTTAAAGAAGTGATTTTGAGCAAAGGCAGGCAAATAATTTTGTAGTTTATTCTCAATGCATACTCAAAGGGACCCTGCAGCACTTCTATATTCAGCCATGGAATGGATTCACCGAAGGAGTGTATTGCTTACCACGAAAGTTTCTAGAATTCATCTAGTACGACGGAAATTGCAGAGATTTGTCGCAAGCTGCTATTGACCGATCTCACCGCTGGTTCCACTACGCTACCGCTGCCGCAATGCATGCTGGTACTTGAAGTAATCGGTACTGTCACCTGCATAGAAGAGCTTTTGCAGCCATATTTAGATTACTCGTAATATATGGGCTCACGTTCTGTGTGTTCGGACGATAAAAGAGTAGCCTGGCACAAAAGGACTATAACATTTTACGTGTTTTCAAGAGATATCAAAATCGACAATCAACTGTGTTTGACGGAGCGGCAAAGGCCATGCTCTTCAACGTGTAGTTCGAAGTGTGCGCGAGATCAGTGTGTGTAACGTAGCGCATAGTAGTACAGCAGTGCTCTAAATACCACACTATTGCATCATAACAAGCATTATACGCGACCATGGACCAATCAGTGAGATCACAACTTCGTGCAACGCTTGCCCGATATCTTGCCGGTAACCTCACCATCAGCGGTGGCGAATTTGATGCAACGCGTTTTTAGGGCAACACACAGGTCCGCATTTGGCGAGAGCATTTGGTGATGGAATGCAAGCATTGTATTGCCATTGCATGTTTACACAATATGTTGGCAAACCATAAAAGAAGATGTAGTTAGACCTATAGAGTCACGTTGATGATAGTTGCTCTATTTCCCCAAATGAAGTCCCATTGAAAACGTACGGAATACACAAGGTGAAGGAAGATAACAACGCGTTATGCATCGACTTGTCGGTCGGCGAAGCATAACAGTGCTACTACTCAGGAAATTCGAAAAAAAGGAAGTGACCATTTCAGTTTCCCACCACATCGCTGTGCAGATGAGCTTGTAAACAATGGGCCTTTCACCTTCAGAACATTAGATGCACAAACGTTAAATACTTTTAAAAAACACGGCACATATGTGCCGCATGCACTGCGATCCTCAGTCGACTCATTTGAACTGCACTAAGTGAGCCACAGCTTACGATACTAAGCTTCTTCCAGCCGCTATCACGCTATAACTATCGCTGTTACCGGTCAGCATTGCCGGTTCAGGTAATAGCAATGCAGGGCGCGCTTGCCACGCGCTTTCACTACAATGCGCGTAGCTCATAAAATGCGTAAGTGATGATGGTAGGGCCTTATAAACACGCTAAATTAGTTAAAGAACCAATATATTTTCTCATTTTGCCGCCACAATGTTTGTACTTGTACGAACTAGACACTGTCTATACGGTTGCGTGAAATGCACGGCGCTGCTCGTACAGTACCCACGCATATATGTGAAAAAGCACCATACCACAGAAGGGATTCCACACCATACACAACACAGGGTAACCTACTCCCAACCGCAGAAGTATGAACAATAGTATATCACTAAACGAACATTCACAGGCGGGCTACACGGACCGAACACGGATCGGTGTAAGATTCGCAATGCAGCTTGTAGCTGCACTGCGACGGGTGGCTTGAGGGGCCACACAGGCTCTGCCTGGCGCAGTAGGCACCAGCACTCTTTTGAGAGAAGCTGTTGGGAATCAGTGACACGTCCGCAAGCCACTCGAGGTTCTCGCGAGTCATCGTCGACGTGCTTTGCTGCTTCTCTCTGCGGCCGCCGTCTCGGATGAGTGAACAAGGTGTGGCGAAAGGGCTCCCGAGCCATGTTGCCAGACTGAATTTTGTAAAGGGTCTGTTAGTGATTACAAGATTGTAGCTGTGTTTGTGAGGACTAAAAGCTGATTGCGGTCAAATAACCCAATGAGTGAATGCAGCAGTGGCCAGTTCACAAGAGTTGGTCTGCGTTGGCACGTCAAAGCGGACCGAATGCCGAAACACGTGCAAAACAACGATAAAAAAAGCCTAGACACGCCGTTCGTCCGCGAAGTAAGGGCGTCAAAGTCGATCAAGCACCAAAACACGTGCATAAGGAGCCCCCCCCCCCCCCCGCCCAGATATATCGGAGAAGAAAAAAAAACGGACCCAGACGCGCTTCTCATCAGCCATCCACTTAGTAGCACGCTTCACCGTGTAGTTTGAGGGCAGAATGACAAATCTGCGCCATCTGCGCCCGCACGACAAAAGTGGCGCTGGTGTAGCAAACGATGTAAGTTACAAAGTAATTTTTATTCAGTGTTTATGTTGACTAGCACTAAATAAAAATTACACTCATCTTTTTATATTTATTTATGAGTTTTAGTGTACCTCAGTTTTTTTTTATAATTGTATTAGGAGAACACACTGAAATTATTGCGCTGACGCCTGTGCTGCCACTGCTGGACGTTTTTTTTTTTTTCGGCCAACTAGGTTCCCGTTCGCACTACTTACTCATTTTCATATGGTCTGTGGTTGGCGAGCACATGGACGGGCGAGCTTGTGAGCTATGTTTTGATCGTGTGTGTGTGCCGCAGATTTGCGTTTCTGCTTATTCGTGATGAAGGTTAGTGTATATTTATCTTTATGGAGCGCGAAGTAGTTGTGGATTTTGCTGCCGGGTGGAACAAACACATCGTAAACACGTCTTCAGCTATCTGCAAGCCTGTTCGCTCGTCGGACAAAGGACTGTGCATGCATCAGCGTGCAGGTGAGTGGCATTTCCAGCAACATTTAATGCTCTTACAATACATTGTTGAGTGGTTGCGCTATTAAAAGAGAAATGATTTGCTCTTTCTTATTTACCGTATCCATTGCTAGCCGTATCAGACTAAATTACCTCTATTATTACCGCCTGCATATCCTCTTGCTTCCCCTGTCACCACTGCACTGCAGTGCCAGTGTACTTTTGCAGTTAAAAGTTCATTTCCGCAACACTACCTCGCTTGAAAAAACATTGGGGCGGGGTTGTAGCTGCCTTCATACTGGCACTTTTCTACCATTGGCTTTATGTAACGTTAACGGCTGAGTGTTGGGGCCTTTCAGTAAGCGAACAAATCATTATCGCATCACTTCACTGGCATAGCCAGGCGGTTGCGCACAGAATTTTTTTAGGCCGGTCGTAGGGAGCCCATAATGGCGACCATATTCGCTTGCCCGGCCTCCAATTAAGATAAAGGGACCCCCCCCCCTCCTCCCCACCCGCCTAAAAAAAAAAATCTGCCCACATCACTGCGTCACTTGCTTCACCTCTGCGCTGAACGTACTATTTTAAAAGCGCACCATCAAGCGAGCAGTTTACATATTGACAGAACAATTGGAGGAGGAATGACCCAAATCTTTCAGATTTCTTTAGTGATGTAAAACCTTAGCAAAACTGAATATTGTAAAAGACGATCATAAATGCTGTATGTTCTCGTTAGCGCTGTCATTATTCTGCATCATGAAATCTTTATGCGCTGTGAAAACTTGGCATGCGGTTGAAGTCACATATCGACGTTAATACCAATCGACGAAAATTTCGACAACCTCAATAACGCCGTTTGGGATTTGCCGCATGCACAGAATTCGGCTGATTCCCACTTGGCTGTTTTTAACCTGACTTCACTGCTACCAAATGAAACAATATTTGATGCATGTCTTTTACTTTTTTTTTTCAGGGATATGACACAAATTTGGTTATACTGCAGATAAAGATGCTCCCAACGATGCTAAAGTACAGAAAGCAAGTGAATTTTGGTAAGTGCAGACTTTTTGTACTACGTATATGAAAGCATCGCTTTTTAGGGGCAAACTGTGCATGTGTTGGCCAGAGAATAGTTCATTATGCCACATGGTTACACTGGCACTGACAATTCGACATGGCTCCGCTGGCCCGTGTGTGTGCTCACACTGTTACCGTTAAGATAAAATGTTTATGTTTTCATTGCAGGGATTGCTGTTTGTACTAAAAAGCCAACTGCCAAGATTTGTTTACGCTGGTACTCCTGAAAGTATGCTTTCCCTATATTCATGGATTTTGGCTTGCACAAAGCATAACACTTGGGCCTAGATCCACAAAGCTGTCCATGCGCAGGCCTTCATAACAGCGTTTCTTGACTTGCCTTTACCCTGTTTTCTGCAGATGTTTCGTGGGTTTAAAAGTGCCACAGCATGTTGACCTCCCCCACTCTGAAATATTCGCGTTCAAAGTTCCGCAAGAGTGGGCTTAACTTTCTTGTGCACCTCTTTGCTAGTCCAAGATACTGAAGTGTTATGCTCTTACTAGAGGTGGCAGTGTTTCTAATGTTTGTATTTCCATCACATTGACCAAGTATGCGATCTTGGCTTGACTGGTAGCACATCCTCAACAAATGTCTTTGTGGCACATGTAGAAGGCAGTACAAAATAAATAGGCAGACATTCACACCGGGAGCTAACTTCTAATAATGCTTTTTTTTTTGGAAACCATGGTGTGCTTATTCCAATTTGTCTAACAAGCAGTAACCTGTTTGGCTGTGAACCAACAAGACGTTGAACTAATAAAAGCTTCACATCTTGTTGCTCTCAAATATATATGTATTGGCAAGCTATCTGTGACACTGTCAAACAAAGAATCAGAATATCTGTGCATGTCTTAAGATATATTGCTTCGTTTACATATCTCGTGGCTGTGACTCGTCAACCGAGTGAACAAATGCACCCCAGTTTTCTAAATTTAAAGCATTTTTTGAAGGTAGCACGGTCTACATTTATTTGTCTATAGTTTTGTCCAGCCGTTTGCGTCAGGTACAAAGAAATATACTGAAGATTATCATGTAGCCTCTGCAAATGGTTGCTTTCAAGCAGGCTTTGCATGCTTGGCTTGTGCCTACAGGTATTGCACAATTCAAGACGCAGCAGCGTATGATAGAACAGTAGAATCGAGAGCAACTATGTGCACGAGCTAAATAAGTATTTTAACATGAGCGGACAGTACGTGTTATTTGCCACACACATGACCTTATTTAGAATGCCCATTGGTGACTGGGCTCATAGAAATGTAACTCAGCTGTGTATAGGAAACAAGTTAACTGAACCTAAGGGTATCTTTAACTGCTACAAATATGCCTTGTTGAGGTGCTGCACATTATCTTCCAGAATATTGCTGTCCGAGACATCATGTGAAGAGCGTCTACCACATCAGCATTTATATGGCTTGCCAAGTAACGTTTGGCCGAACCTTCCTTTTTTTCACATTTCGTTTTGCAGTAGACATCCTAAAATGTAAGCGCTGCTTCAGTGTGTGTGACTCATTGTTATGAATTGATTCTGGCATGTTTAACCTCACGCTTCTATTTTTTTTTCTTGCAGCAATGAGATGCTTCACATATGCCTGCGGTGACGTTCTGCTGCGCTAGCCTGATGGAAACACCAGCTGCGAAACTTGAGTTCTTCAGAATTGGAGAAGTTGCCCTTCTCTCACCAATGATGACACAGACTGCCCTATGCTAGAAATTCAAGATTGTTTTTCCACGGATGACGCAGAAAACCTTTGATGTATTATGGTGTTTGTTTAGTGCTGGCTGTGGTGTGGCAAAGTCTACTTTTACGTGTGGTCACACGTCGCCTAATAAAAAGAACAATAAAGCATTTATTTTCCTTTCAATATTGTCCACTTTTTGTGTTAGAAGCACCCAAGCAGTGCTCTTCCAAGGAGCTCTCGCCATGTGTTAAGCGTGTGACAAGCATATTCGAGATAAATACTCATTTCCCCAAGGAGTAACTGGAAGCATGTGCAGTTGGTTTTCAGAGAGTAACTGCAAACACGTGGGAGGAACGGTAAAGAGTAACTGTTGCTCTTAGAAGAGCAACTGGTGGGAGTAAGGGTTGGTCGGCAGGGAGCAACTGGTGGGAGTAACTGTTGGTCTGCAGGAGGAACTGGAGGGAGTAACTGTTCATCCCCCGAAGGAGGAACTGAAAGGAGAGCAACGGTTCCTCCCTCTGCAGTTACTCCTTTTAGGAGAGTAATGGGAGTGGCAATGCAATTGCTCCCTGAAAGGAGCAACCCCTATACCCCTGTTGCTCCGTTTTGGCTTAGAGTGTATAGCTAACAACGCGTTATGCATCGACTTGTCGGTCGGCGAAGCATAACAGTGCTACTACTCAGGAAATCCAAAAAAAAAGGAAGTGACCATTTCAGTTTTCGACCACATCGCTGTGCAGATGAGCTTGTAAACAATGGGCCTTTCATCTTCAGAACATTAGATGCACAAACGTTAAATACTTTTAAAAAACATGGCACATATGTGCCGCATGCACTGCGATCCTCAGTCGACTCATTTGAGCTGCACTAAGTGAGCCACAGCTTACAATACCAAGCTTCTTCCAGCCGCTATCACCCTATAGCTATCGCTGTTACCGGTCAGCATTGCCGGTTCAGGTAATAGCAATGCAAGGCGCGCTTGCCACGCGCTTTCACTACAATGCGCGTAGCTCATAAAAGGCGTAAGTGATAATGGTAGGCCCTTATAAACACGCTAAATTAGTTAAAAAACCAATATATTTTCTCATTTTGCCGCCACAATGTTTGTACTTGTACGAACTAGACACTGTTCGTAATAGATAATAAAGTATTACCATAGCAAAGAAGCATACGGTTGCGTGAAGTGCACGGTGCTGCTCGTACAGTACCCACGCATATATGTGAAAAAGCACCGTACCACAGAAGGGATTCCACACCATACACAACACAGGGTAACCTACTCCCAACCGCAAAAGTATGAACAATAGTATATCACTAAACGCACATTCACAAGCGGGCTACACCGACCGAACACGGATCGGTGTAAGATTCGCAATGCAGCTTGTAGCTGCACTGCGACGGGTGGCTTGAGGGGCCACGTGCGGCTTGAGGGGCCACACAGGCTCTGCCTGGCGCAGTAGGCACCAGCACTCTTTTGAGAGAAGCTGTCGGGAATCAGTGACACGTCCGCAAGCCACTCGAGGTTCTCGCGAGTCATCCTTGACGTGCTTTGCTGCTTCTCTCAGCTGCCGCCGTCTCGGAAGAGTGAACAAGGTGTGGCCAAAAGGCTACCGAGCCATGCTGCCAGACTGAATTTTGTAAATGCTCTGTTAGTCATTACAAGATTGTAGCTGTGTTTGTGAGGACTAAAAGCTGATTGCGGTCAAATTACCCAATGAGTGAATGCAGCAGTGGCCAGTTTTTAAGACTTGATCTGCGTAAGGCAGTTGTTCTGTAAGGTGCCATCCGAAAATTGTTCGAAACGCCAAAAGCAAATCTTTCTGTTTTTTTTCCTGCGCCCAGAGCAATCAGCGAGCACCCCTATGAAAGAGGATGGCTCTTGAGCCTTTCGTAGCGCCATGTATAGCGCGAACAATAATTATTATCCACACGAATCCGTACGTGCTCACTCCGTTCTCTTCAGCTTTTGCTTTACTCTCACAACACGCAGCCAATTAGAACTAACGCAAAATACAAAACCTATGGTGGGGGAGTCTGCTACGTGGCTAAATATTCCGTAAGACCACGTTACTACTCACAGGACTACAATCATGCAGCAGCATACGACATGCACTCACGTGAATTAACGTAACCTCGCGTACCAGATAACCACGTGACATGCGAGTTCGTGCCATATACCACGTAATAGCTATAGACATTACGTGTTTCTGCCAAAGACTACGTAACATGTCGTCACGTGACTAACATCACAACATCACTTAACAGGTAGTCACGAATCAAGTCAAGCCAAGTCTAGTATTACTAGAAACAACTTAGCATCTCTGATTGATGATTGATGTGTGGGGTTTAATGTCCCAAACCTACCATATGATTATGAGAGAGGCCGTAGTGGAGGGCTCCGCTTCATCACCTGGGACTTTTCAACGTGCGCCTAAATCTGAGCACACGGGCCAACAACATTTCAGTCTCCATCGGAAATGCAGCCGCCGCAGCCGTGATTTGATCCCGCGACCTGCGGGTCAGCAGCTGAGTACCTTAGCCACTAGACCACCCCGGCGGGGCAACTTAGCATCTCTAACAAAAGTTTAGCACGAACGAAACTTTACTACGTGTAACATAGGATGCGCTGTTGGTTTCGGCTTTCTGCCGTTAAAAAAGGCAACACATTTATTTTTTTAGTTCAAAATTGAGCACACTGTAAGTGTGTTGTAGGATCCTGCTTGTGGCATCGTGTCACACAATTAAAGCGTGGTAGCGGCAATTTTTTCTCAACTGGTAACAGGCTTTTTTCTCAGCATATAAAATCAATAGTGTGTGCGAGATCCTGTGCAAGACAGCAAACATTTGTCTGTAAAATCTTCCATTTTTTGTACAACTTTTTCATTGTTACTTTTGTTTTGCAATCGATAAATTTTTGAGATGCATAACCACTAAAGAAGTAAACGACTCAAGCAAGCAAACAGAAACACCGAATTCCCGCTTACAGCACTACAAACGCCGCACTATAGAGGTGCCGAAACCGTTATTGATGCTGATTTCTTTACATAAAGCTCAAAGCGCCTAGTGGAGGCCGTCATCGCTTTCGCGGGCCTTTAATCTGCTGTCATAAAGGATGTGTGTTACCACTATTCCACGTAATTCTTCTGCCGTGTAAACGAGCACTCTCCTGCTGTGTTAATATTGGAATTTAAAAGCAACGCTTGTCACGTCGAGAAAACGTTAAGATAACCGTAGCCTGGTCACCTCAATGATTCGCTATTAGGCGCGAAAATAGATAGTAAGGGTTCTATGCGCAGAGATGCATCTGAGAAAAAATTGGCAGATCCCACGTACAGTGGGAATCGATGATATGCGAAACACGAATGAGAAAGGTTGATATGTCACTTCAAAATCAGCAAAGCGTTACGAGGTGGATGTAAATGATGCCGTACAAGACTTCTGTGTCATGATTATCATCTTGGGATGTGTCGTTTCCCTCCGTCATCTATTCACGGCAGATGATACCAAATTTAGTATATGGGGAGCTAGCGAAACAGCCGCGAGCATGCGTGGCATGTTGTCATGCTCTTACATGACACACGTGTCAGGATTATTATGTTTGCACAAGTCATATATTTCGTCAACCATTGAGGTCACGTAACACCAAATTTGGTATATGTATAGCTAGCAAAACGGCCGCAACCGCATAATGAAAGGCCCGATATACTCCCATGTAGCGTTGACGCGCGCGCACGCTGAGCACAGCGACGCTACTTTAGCAAAAGACGAGCACTCTGTAGTCTGATGCCAGGTGCGACCAGCGTTCGTCGGCGCAATCAGACGGCAATCGGCGCGAGTTGTGACATGCTTCATTTCGTGCCTATGCGTTACCCAGACAAAACTGTTTCTCCCTCTTTTCGTGACAGAGGGACGCCACACGCGCTGAAACGCGCATGCGTCAAAGCAACATAGCGTGGCGCGTGCCTGCGAATATATATATGGCAGGACAGGCGCCTGGCGTGGCAACGCCGGCGAGCACACGCACCACGTCACGTCGAAAGGTATTGGCACCTTGACTGTGGCATGTTCTCATATGACACGTATCTCATGATTATAATGTTTGCACAAGTCACATACCTTCGTCACCCATTGACGTGACGTAATGGAAAATTGGGCATATGTGAAGCTAGTGAAACGGCCGCAAGCGCATCGTCAGTGTGGCATGTAGTCATGTTCTTTCATGACACGCATGTCGTGATTATCATGTTTGGATGGGTCATTTACCGATGTCGTTCGTTTGCGAGCGCATCATGAGCGTAGCATGTAGTCATGTGGTTGCATGACACGCAAGTCATGTTTATCACGTTTGCACCGGCATCATACCTTCGTCATGCTTTCACGTCCTGTAATGCCAAATTTAGTGTAAGTGAAGCTAGTGAAACTACCGCCTGCACATCATGAGCGTAGAATGTGGTCATGTTGTTACATGACACGCATCTCGAGCTTATCGTGTTTGCACCAGTATCATAACTTCGTCATCCATTCACGTCCCGCAATACCAAGTTTGGTATAAGTCAAGCTAGCGAAACGGCCGCCAGCGCATCATGAGCGTGGCATGTAGTCATTTTGTTACACCACACGCATGTCAATGTTTTTCACTTTAAGGGTCTGTTCGCCTGTGTTTGCCATGCAATCATGTCATACGATACCAGTTTTGCAACATGCCATGTGAACGGAACCACCGCTAGAGCTGCAGGATCATAAAATGTAAATCATAACAATCATGACATGAATTCCATGATTTCCATAATATGATTATTCAAATATATTCTTCATACAGTCATGTTATGCCATACCAAGTTTGGTATCGATCCCATTATCAAAATGGCCAGGAGAGCTGAAAGTCGTAGGCGGCTAGATAGATAGATAGATAGATAGATAGGTAGATAGATAGATAGATAGATAGATAGATAGATAGATAGATAGATAGATAGATAGATAGATAGATAGATAGATAGATAGATAGATAGATAGATAGATCAGATGCGCTCAATTTCGGTGAAGTTCGCTAAGAAATGCTTCGCATTTAAAAGTCTGTAAAGAATTATTTTATTGCAAGATAAGACAAGAAGTCACCAGTAGCAAACCCCGCCACCACCTATAACCAGCTTTCTGCCATGACGCGCGTGGCGTCAAATGCTGAATGGAGAAGAACTGTCATCTTCAACCAAAGTTTTCAGCTGCTGCATATTGTTCAACTCCGTCGTGAAGCTCAACAAAGCCGAGGCCACTCAATCGCATGCGCCGCTGCTCGCGAAACAAAATCAGTCCCGGGAATGAAGACGCTAGCACAGCAATCAGCTTATGTCATAGAGTATGTAACGCCATGGCCCTCGATCGCGCAGTATGAACGGTTATTTGAATAATCATGATTTAGATTTGAGGGGTTTAACGTCCGAAAACCACCATGACATTATTAGAGACGCCGTAGTGGAGGGCTCTGGAAATTTTGACCACCTGGCTTTATTTAACGTGCACCCAAATCTGAGCACACGGGCCTACAACATTTCTGCCTCCATCGGAAATGCAGCCGCCGCAGCCAGGATTCGAACCCGCCACCTGCGGGTCAGTAGCCGAGTACCTTAGCCACTAGACCACCGCGGCGGGGCTTATGGGTCGGTATAAGTTTAAATTCCGTGTGGCACATCGCCATATACCACAGGCCGAGGTTCCCCGTGGTTCCGCGTGAAATTTCGAGAAGGTTCCACGTAACTCCTAGAGGTTCCATGTGACGAGGGTTCATGAGACTGGTGGAAAAGGTTTCATCGCGTACGAGCAGGCTAATCTTGTTGCTCGTGTCATGACCTGTTAATTGTGTTTATCGTACCATGTTGCTGTTCAATGCAAATTTTATTGTACACCGTGTTAGGAAGGTGACTATGAGAGCCCCAGAACGTAGGCGGGGGCTCTGACTTATTCATAAAAACTGTCAAAGTGTCCTTTGCTCGTAAAGAGATATCTGTATTTGATAAATTGAAATGACTGAGTCGGAGAAGGCTGTTGAATAGAAGCAGTCTTCACGAACAGAATAATGAATTCCTAAGAGTATAACTTTAGCACTATGTAACGGAGTACAAGTTAAAGTTAAAAGTTATAGAAACATGTAATAATCTAATGACCAAACAAACAAATCTTATTCGCTTGATATTAGAAAATAACCTGCTAGATGTTGCATGACAGGATGTGTGACTTTCTGGGAACAAATTGGAGTAATCCGCAGGCTAGTTCGTTAATTGCGCTACAACGCACTCGAATCGCCACCCCGGCTGCACAAATGATTCAGCACGCGAAAGCTGTGAAAAAAAGACAAATCGATTTCTTGACATTGAGTCATCTTAGGCGCGTGCAATGAATGGCGAAGGATGTTCTTTTCTTTCTGGCATTCCTTCAATTTAAAGTTGCAGCCGAGCTTTGAACAATTGAAATCGTGAGTTCATCATCACCGGTCGTATGCTACGTCCCCTGCAGCATGCAAGTGAGCTTTTCTAGTTGCCTCAATCAGTAAATTTCTTCAATAGCACTAAGAGATAATAAAGTATTACCATAGCAAAGAAGCATTGTGAACAAACGCAGACAGCCCCACGTCACGGACGTAATCTGAGGTTTGATACTCAAAGGGCAAAGGCCCGCATCCACCTTTACAGGGTGCAGGGCTCTTTCTTCATATCGACCCGGCTTCGCCAATGGGAACAGTCTTTTTTCCTTAGATCGCTTGGATCGATGTTTCACCCGAAGGTACGTATAATGTCATTGAACGGAAGAAGTCCCGTTTTAGATGCAGCAAGATGGGTCAAGGTACCTTCGGTCACAGCGGACATAGGTATACGAGGTACTTAACGCGATGAAATTCTGAGTGCACACGGCGCACACGAAATTGTCTAATCATGACTTTTCTCTGCGTGCCGTCAATATTTTTGACTGAGCCAAATATATGAAGCCAAAACACCTGAAGAAGAGCGTTCAGAAGAGGAAAATGATTATTATACAATAAACAAGCCACTGCCCTTGAATATTGGTCAATTTCCAAATACCTAGCTCTTCGAGGTCTTTCATATCTTCAGGATTTTTATAAGAGTAATTGGTGACCGAGTCAAATACGCAGCCTTTTGTTTTACTGTCAGTCATATTTCATTGAGCATTGAAATGTGAACTGCTGTCCGAGTGATGTAGCCTAGTGGACATCTTTCGGGCCTTTTTGATGAGTATCCTAAGGCCATCGCAAATGTCTTGAGTCTGAATAAATGAACTCATCTTATAAATCAAGTGGCTGTTCTATTGCACAAGGAATTCTTATGTTTCAAAAAGGCGAATTGTTTGTGATTCATATCCGTTCAAAAACAGTGGTTGCCTTTGCAACACCGCTTTTTGTACTGGTGTTTTCAGTACTTTCAGGTAATTAAATGGAAGCAGCAAGGTAGTGCGTAAACGTTCCGCAGAGAAGTTTGTTACTTTATCTCCATTTCAGATGTGCGAGCACGTCGTGTAGTCACGTATTTTTGTGTTCGTTTTCGCCTCCACTCTGTGTCATTGTGTTTCATTGAACAAGCTCCGCTCTCTGCCTTGGAGAAGCTAACGATTTGCTCTCCCTGCAGAGTTTATGAGAACCTAACTTCCCGGGTGTTTTATTTACCTTGTAAATCCGCCACGCTGGATCGGTGGTTGCAGCGCTCGGCTGCTGATCCGAAGGTCATGCCATTCGAACCCGGCCATGACGGTCGAATCTCGGTAGTGGTAAAATTCTAGAGGCCTGCGTACCCCGCGAAGTCAATGCACGCTAAATAATGCTACATAGTCAATAATTCCAGAGCCCTTTACTTCGGTGTCCTATAAATAATCATAGCATGATTTCGCAACATAAAAGTTTACATAACATTCAACTGTCAGCTTTCTTTCTCTTTTTTATCGGCACCATACAGTGGTCCAAAAAGTTTCACATTGAAATGTGCGTTCATTATTTTTTCACTGGTTCCCATAGCAGTTTTATTATATTCCTTAGGAAATAAAATATTATTGTTTACCAATGAGTTAAAAAGACAAAACACAATAGAAGGCAAGAAGGATCGCAGTTTATACCTGTTAGTCACTTCCGCCATGTACAAATGCATGATAAAGTTTTCTTGCGCTATGACGCCGAAAGTGTAAGGTCAGCAGCTTGCTTGACATAAACATTCATAGCAGATAAAGCCTCGCACGAGCAACTAGGACCTTGATCGACTCCACATGACGCACAACAGGTGCCGCCAATCCACAAGTGCGCAGGAAGCGCACTTGCGCATTTTGAAAATGGTAAAATAAACCTTGGGTAAACGTGACTTTCAGCTAACACGAGTACAAGTGAGTTGCAAAACAGCGGATCATAGCCCAAAGATACAGGTTTACATCGCCAATACCATAGCAGTGTTCAACAGAAAAAGTGGCGTGGATATGTCAGGCAATGAGAGATGCAAATCAGAAATGGTTCCTTTCATTGACGTACACCATACGTCATAAAAGACATCGCCGAGAACAACGAAGGTTTACGTGGAGCGGCGGAAAGTCATACTTGCCAGAATACAAAGAAATTTCCGCGTGGAGGACAGCGTGGTTTGGAAGTAGTTCAACAACCATTAGTTCTGCACTTGAGGTAACCTAAGTTTACAATTACGATGGTCATTATGATGATGATTTAGCCCTTTGAAGACTGAATGCTTGTTAAAATAAAAACATCTCTGTGCCGTGCCTTTTTTCAGAGGACGGTGGGAAATTTTGTGAACATGGCCTATCACATCGACACCAGCGCTTCTGCTTTTGCTTTCAATTATTGAAGAATATTCATGGACTTCTGTCAATATTAGAGATGATATTGAATAAATACACTGGTTGCTCACCTGATGCTAAAGAGTACTTGCTATTAAGGTAGAGAGAAATGTGAGCGTACTGAAATCATAAATATTTGTGAAGGTACAGAGCCCTAAAGAAGAAGCCACTGAGGCTGAAAATACAGATAGCTCTTTTTTTATCCAGCAGTTACTTAATCTATATGAGTATCGGAAACGCTGTTGAATAAAGCAGTCTTCACGAAAGAATAAGAATTCCTAAGAGTAGCCCCGCCGCGGTGGTCAAGTGGCTAAGGTACTCGGCTGCTGACCCCAGGGCGCGGGTTCGTATCCCGCTGCGGCGGCTGCATTTCCGATGATCGGAAATGTTGTAGGCCGTGCTCAGATTTGGTGCACGTTAAAGAACCCAGATGGTCTAAATTTCCGGAGCCCTCCACTACGGCGCCTCATCATATAGTTTTTGGGACGTTAAACCCCACATATCATCAATCAATTCCTAAGAGTATAACTTTAGCACTATGTAACGGAGTACAAGTTAAGTTAAAGTTAAAAAATGTAATAATCTAAGACAAAACAGACAAAATATCTCGGCTGATATTAGAAAATAACCTGCTAGATGTTGCATGACAGGATGCGCGACTTTCTGGGAACAAATTGGAGTAATCGCGCAGCTAGTTCGTTTATATTGCGCTACAACGCCACGAATCGCCACCCCGGCTGCACAGATGTTCCACACGCGAAAGCTGTGAAACAAAAAAAGACAAATCGATTTCTTGACATTGAGTCATCTTAGGCGCGTGCAATGAATGGGCGAAGGATGTTCTTTTCTTTCTGGCATCCTTCAATTTAAGGTTGCAGCCGAGATTGAACAATTTGAAATCGTGAGTTCATCATCACCGTCGTATGCTACGTCCCCTGCAGCATGCAAGTGAGCTTTTCTAGTTGCCTCAATCATTAAATTTCTTCAATAGCACTAATAGATAATACAAGTATTACTATAGCAAAGAAGCATTGTGAGCAAACGCAGACAGCAACACGTCACGGACGTAATCTGAGGTTTGATACTCAAAGGGCAAAGGCCCGCATTCACCTTTACAGGGTGCAGGGCTCTTTCTTCATATCGACCCGGCTTCGCCGACGAGAACAGCGTTTTTTCCTTAGATTGCCTGGATCGATATTTTGCCTGAAGGTACGTATAATGTCATTGAACGGAAGAAGTTCCATTTTAGATGCAGTAATAAGGGCCAACGTACCTTTGGTCACAGCGGACATAGGCACACGAGGTACTTCGTGCGATGAAGTTCTGAGTGCACAAGGGGCACATGAATTTGTCTAATCATGACATTTGTCTGCGTGCCGTCAACATTTTCGACTGAGCCAAATATATGAAGCCAAAACGCCTGAAAAAAAAACGTTCAAAAGAGGAAAACAATTATTTACACTAAAGAAGCCACTGCCCTTGAATATTGATCTATTTCCAAAAAACTAGCTCTTCGAGGTCTTTCATATCTTCAGGATTTATATAGGAGTAATTGGTTACTGAGTCAAATGCGCAGCCTTTTTTTTTACTGTCAGTCAAATTTCATTGAGCATTGAAGTGTGAACCTAAGAGATGGCGAGATTTGACCCATAGTCTCCTTGTTACACCAAGCAACGGCGCACTTCTATATAATGACAGTGAAATGGCTGTGATCAAATTCCTTCAAAATTTTGACTTCTCTATCATAGGACTCATTATTTCTTTTTGGCTTTATATAACGGGTTATGATGTCCAGACGTTCACATATGCTAATACCGATTATAATATCCTGCTTACTGTACACTTGTGCAGAGTCACGCCAGAGTTCTTAAAAAAGCAGCTCCAAAAAAAGGTGACCAGGAATATTCTAAGGAGCATACATAAATAAACAAAGTGAGACAGAAATCGGCTTAAACTTATGCTATTCATTTTTTGCTGTTGTACTTTACTTTCCACAATGTGTGCGGTGTGACAATATTTTTTTTATTTCTTATCGAATGTGCCGGACTAGGTTGCTGACCCAAACGCTGTTTGCACCTAGTTACCTAATCCTCTTTTATCTTGTCAATCACGCAATGCTATGCCTCGGGGCATTCACCATTGAATGGCAACAGCCCCTATTACCACTTGCAAGGCGACTGATTCTCAAAACAGCAGGCTTTCCATCAAAGTCAAGTCTTTCAATGTCAAAGGGAATGTAACCTTGCGAGAATCTCTGCTAGCAGCCTAAATACAGTGCGTTATAATGCCTGACGTAGACCCGTGCCATTCTGCCAAAGCGGATCTGAGCTGCTTTGCATGAGAGCAAATTGCTTGGCGTATTGAATTACAAAGGGACAAGCGACACACATGGAAATCAATTGATTTTGAGCAAAACGATGGCTGCTTCGATGCGTCAAATTTTTCGTAATGCACAGTGACGAGCCATAGTGCAGGAAAGTCCCTGTCCTCTTGTTTTATGGTACCGAATGAATAGAAAAAAAAACGGCAGGCTGTTGTGGAAGACACAGCACAGTCACAGCGAAAGTTAAAAGAGCGACCTTTTAGAGTCTTTTCTAAACACTCATTTCGTGTAACTGCTGCAAAGACGCTTGCTGGGTACCCACTACGGCATTAATAACATTTATTTATGGGTAGTAGGCCAGCCTTCGCTTCGCTAATTTTCGTCATTCTTCTTAGAAGCGTGGTATCCGCTAAACCCTTGCAAGCAACTTTGTGCCAATTTGCCATGCAGTGGACGACGACGATGAGGCAATATGCCTGATGTGGGTAACCGCCACAGTTAATAGGTGATCAAGAACATGCTTTTGTAAATGGTTGGAGCATTGGACGACCCGTTCGTTACGCTATTTGTATTGTATGACGCCTGATTGTTCTTTTACTGTTCTAAAACGCTTTATTACGCATATTCTTGCGATTACTTTCCTGACATCAAGCCTGATTAGGACAAGTTTGCGAACAAGTCCCAAGCGCTGGCATGACTCAGTGGTAGAATACTGGGCTGGCAAGTGGCGAACCCAGGCTCGAACCCGCTGTGTCCACTGTACTGGGTTTGTTTGTTTTTTTAATTTGTGCGACAGTGCTTACGGACACCAGCGGTGGCGGCGGCGGCAGACAGCTACGGCGCCGGGCGTGACACAAGTATTGCTCCCATAGCAGCATTTGCTGTAAAAATTTTGGCAGATGCTCTACATTGTAGAAATCAATTTCATTCGAAGGTATAATCGGGCGCTGCCTATGAAAGACACTTCTTGGTCTTTGAGACAAGCGTTGCAAAAAAGATCAAAGTTTGTAGGTAAACTGAGTAGCTGCGGACATATCAAGGAATGCGGGACGACAACGCTGGTGCCTAAAGGATGGCTAAAGAATGACTCACGGACGCTAGCGAAAAAAAACATGTCAAGCGAATTGAAGGTAAGTGTGGTATACGGTGCGATAAAACGCATTTGTAGCGGTCATTGGCACTTACCTCCAGTGTCAAGAAGTGCCCTATTGTAACAACCTGATTTGTGCAAGTACAAATTTATTCTTTATTACAATGTGCCAATACCGAATAACTATTTCTGCGAGTGCAGTACAGGATGACCTGATATGACGCCTGTACAGGTCTTTTTCCGCACAGCTTGAAAAACAAGCGTGGCTCTGTGGTAGAATACTAGCCCTTTAAGCCCTGAATTTTTTATTCTGGTTGGATACAGTTTTTCTGCGCGTTTTTCTCGTAGTTAGGACCTCAGAAGACCAGATACAAAAAAATTGAGCCCCTGTTACAAGCATTTTTTCATTATTTACCGTAACATCAAATTAGGTAATTAGGGCCCAGTGATTGGGAAAAAAAAATTGCTTCTTTTTTGCTGCCAATCAATGATGTACACAAAATGAAAACCAACGCATTACTTTTCAGCCTAATACTCACTGAAACAGCTTCGGTACGTCGCACCTGAAATGGCGCTTACCCGCCTCAACTTACGCGCCTCGGCTTCACGAAAGACCTCGGTCGCGCTTCTTCTTCTTTGTGGCTGCTACCTCGACAAACGTGCCGCAATATTGGTGTCAATTGCAGTGGGGATCATTCAAGAACTATGCCCCCAAGAATAGCAGTATTGGTTACGTTCCGAGATCCTAGGGCAAATGTTGTGCGGTGGTGTCAATTGACATCGCCAGGGACGAAAGGGCTACACTAAGACAAAAGAAGCCTGTGTTTTCATCTCCAATTAAATAGGTCCGCCATGGCTGGGATCGAACCCGCCAAATGTATAACACAGCTGCCGAGATTTCTAACCACTGTTACACCGTAACGTACTTGACGCAGCCTATGAGTTCATTGTTGTTAATCTTTGTCCCATATTCGTCAGCATGCCGATGCCACCATGCTACCGAATACCAATGAATATAGCTTCTTGCTGAATTGTACTGTTTCGAAACAATAAACTTGATACCAGCCACGAAAAAGTTACTAAAGTAATGTATTACAAAAATTAATCCCGATTTATACATAAAAGCTCGTTATACTTTATAACATTGAATACTATAGGCAGGGTGTTTCAAGAAATGGGTAAATATTGCTAAAAAAAGAAAAAAAAAGTGTCATGCTTAATCGCTGCCTTAAAAATTGTATTGTCTGTAGCCGTAGACATCTCGAAACGATTAAAGACACACTTTGGCAAAACAATAAAGTTTTGATAATTACATCGACCACCACTGTGGCAAGTAGAAGTTTCAACAATGACGCGAAGAACGCGTTCATGCGAATATATTATTCGCAGTTATAAATGCGAACAATTTCTCAACGAACTTTGGCGGCTTTGAGCGAATCTATCTATCTATCTATCTATCTATCTATCTATCTATCTATCTATCTATCTATCTATCTATCTATCTAGCTATCTATCTATCTATCTATCTAGCCACCTACGACATTTAGCTCTCCAGGCCATTTCGATAATGGTATCGATACCAAAAAATGTATGGCATAACATGAGTGTATGGCGAGCATAGGCGACTAGTCATAACGTGAAAATCATAACATGCGTGTCATGAATGTCATGATTCACATTTCATGGTCTTGCAGCTCTTGTGATGATTTGGTTCACATGTCATGTTGCAAAACTGGTATGTTATGACATGCGTGTCACACCATATAATAAAATCATGACATGCGTGTCACGCAACAACATTACTTTATGCCACACTCGTGATGCGCTCGCCGGCATTTCGCTATCTTCCCATCTACCAAACTTCGTATTACGTGATGCGAACGGACAACATAGCTAGGAAACACATCCAAACATGATAATTATGACATGCGTGTCTTGTAACAACAGTACTACATGCCACACTCATGATGCGCTCGCGGTCGTATCGCTAGCTTTACATATATGCCAAATTTGGATATTTGTCACGTGAATGAATGACAAAGGTATGGGACTGATGCAAACATGACTGTCATGAGATGCGTGTCATGTAAGAACATTACTACATGCCACACTCAAGGCGCCTACACTTCGACGTGACCAAGCGCGCGTTTGGGCCGGCGTTCGTAAGGTAGCGTGACGCCGGTGATTCCACACCAGGCGCTGATCTGCCTGCAATATTCGCAATGCCGATGGCCTATAGGTGGCGCGCCACGCAATTCAAGATGGCTGCGGAAGGATGATAAACCCGTGAGTCACATAAGATAGGACGTATAGACGTACTGCCCGTGCCGCGTTCACCACACGAATGGATGAAAAAACGTTTATTACAGAGAAAAATAAAGTAAGGTTTAGAAACAGGCGGGTGGGGCCTCTAGTCCAAGGCTCCACTGGCCTCAGCAGCCTGCCGTGTCTGGTCCAGGAGTGCCATTTGGGTCTCCTTTTCCTCGCTGGCGAGCAAGATGTCCCACTGCTCCATTGTGAATTTTTTCGCCGAAAGCCGAGCTGAGGCGTATTAAATTTTCCTGGCCTTAACTTGCATTCCCATGTAATGTGAGCAAGTGTTGGCTGTCCTCCACACCACGGGCAAGAACCCGCGTATGCGGTTCGGTGCATCGCATGTTTTAAACGCAGGTGCGGATATGTATTTTTCTGCAGGCAGTGCCACTTATGCGCTTCTCTTACAATCAACCGAGAAAGGGGCAGTCAGTATTGTCGACGCTGGTGTTCTAAGATATCTCGAGGGGTGTTGGTAGTCTGGAGTAGCGAACGGGTATCTGGATGAGGGACGGTTGCTCTTCATCGTCGAATGAATGTATGTCGAGCCAAAGTACTTTTCCAACCGACAGGAACTGCTCAATATTCACTATATAATTTCTTGCCGCAGTGCAGTGGGTGGTGGTGTCAGCTGATCGACCGCGTACCAACGATGTTTTGCGTAATCCTGTGCCTGCTACAGAAAACAGCGCGAACTAGAATTCACGTATGAACTGAACAGCACTCCGAGATCATTTGTGCCGAGCCCGTCTAGCGGAGTTTCCGCAGTAGTAGGCCACTAGCAAGTAGCGCGCCTTTGCGGCTGCACAGGACCAAACGTTCAACGTAGAAATTGTTTGCAAACATGTTACGCCAACGTCATTTACTTGCACTGTAAGCATCATGCAGCTGCTTGTCCAACGTAATACAAGCATTTAACTTCCAATTAAGTAACATTTTTGTCACAGCCATGATCAGGCTACACACTCTTAGAAAAAAGGTTGGTATATTCACTAAGTACTAGCACAGGACTTCTCACAGAATTCACTAACCAGCTAGTAAATGCAGCTAGTGAAAGAAATACTAGTGAAAAGCACTACATCGTTGGGCTCGTAACCAACACTTGCCCAAATACTAACAGGCTGGGTAAAAGCACCACGTTGTGGGTTGTTAAAATGACTGACTGACTCGAGTGATTAGTTAATTCCTAAATTGTTAGTAACCCCCACAAATAAAGGTTTACGCTTATTTTTTAATGTTCGTGTGAGTAGCCATATCAATAGTATTTTATTACAGAAGTATGGAATAAAAAAACTAATTGACATGGCCTTCGTAAATTATAATTGACTCCTAATTACGCCATGCAACTAGACTTGGTAAAGTGCGCAGCACAGCAACATACTTATAGAGAATTGTGACATGATCATATGTGAATCTCATATGCTCATATGGACTCATGTGAGCATAAGATTCATTGATATGTGGGGCTTAACGTCCCAAAACCACCATATGATTATAGGAGACGTCGTAGTGGAGGGCTCCGGAAATTTCGACAACCTGGGGTTCTATATGAGCATAAGATATGCTCATGTGAGTCCATATGAGCATATGATTCTCATACATGACTATATGTCCATATGAGTATGAGAACTCATATGAACGGATCACGAGAACACGCTTGCATTCGCATGCACAAGTATATCTTCAAAACTTGAACATAGCAGAATTCTACGGTAGCAGCACTTTGAAGACTATATATACCCCTGCTTTGGGACCAAACAGCGCGTACTGGTTACCAGTCACAGAATTTATAAGATCATTGCTGTTTTCTTTGCATCATCATGTCCTCTTCTATTTACTTGCGGGTGTGCCAATACACGAAGCTTCTATTCCAAGGTAGTCAATAAAATTCGAGCTTGCCTGAATTTCGTGTAGGATATCACCAGTACGGCAAAATGTACTGCGGCATCTACGACCGATCTCGCAACGTTGATGGCTGAGTAGTTGCTTAGTTACAAACACTAAGAAAGTTTCCCTGGTTAGTAACGGCTAAAATAACCAGCAGTACTAGCTGGTAACTATTAAAAGTACGTCGCGAAGGTAGTAAAATGCTCTGGAAACTAGTAAACACGCGCGTTTACTAACTGATTACTAACTTTTTTTTCTATAAATGTAGCAGTGCGCAATTCCCTGTACTCGGATGTTGCAGGTTGCATTAGCGTGATCAAAACAAGGTATATCGACACGCGTACGCTTTTCGCAAAGTCGAATTAGCGTAAATTTGTCAAACAACGTCGTTCTGACGGCACCAATAAAGTGCAGGAGAAGATAGCGTGGACTGTAGCCGTAACTGCACATTTCACTGCTCTCACCATTTCGCTTCGCTGGTCGAGCTCGAGTTGTTGGCGGCATGCGGCGCGTTGTATTATCCGCTGTAATTGACATAAATTCAATCCACAAGGTAAAGTATCCTTTCATTTTAAACTCACTAAAGAATGTTTTACAATAATTACAATTAAAGTGACTTACGAGCGTGAAAAAACATTAGCGCACGACGAGACGGGAAGTGCAACCTTCTGCTTGTGACCTAGCAGTTGATCGTAAATCGTCCCTGTCATTCAGCGCGTTGACAGCCGCCCACGTCCAGTGAAAAATCGTCGACGTCAAGACGGTTTTTTTAACCGTCTCTCCGCGAAACAACTTCGATAGCGCCAACAACGCCTCATTCACCACGCACAATACCCACACGGTGTCGCTCACTATGTTTATGTGTGGGTGCGCAGGTGTGGACACTGCGGAAAACATTTTGCTCCAATACCCGGCGAGAAAAGAATCTCTTGCAGTGGGCCGCCATCTATCAATGAACGTAAGAAACAAGCTGCGAAGTGCAGGTCAAGGTTTAGAAACGCAAATCGTGAGCCTGCGCTGCCTGCCACGTTCAATGAATGTTATGAAATTCATGCACTACGAAAGCACTGACGAATACTATACGAACAAAAAACAGGGCAAATTTTTACTGGAATGGTCAGACGAGAACATTTAACTGTCCAAAGTGGCTGCCCAAAATCTCGCGACGCTGATATGTGTAGCCAGCGAGCTATAATTGAAAGCGTGAGTTGGTACGGGTTTTCACAAAAACTTCGCGTGTCGCAAGAACGAATCGTGTTAATCGTGTCATAAGCGTACCGATATTTTCACTGATGAATGAAGCCTACAAGTCGTTTGTGTTCATTTCTCGCTAACGCGTTAACACTGCGGCTAGAACCTCCGAACAAGGGAGCATTGGGAGCGTCTGCCTACTGATCATCCTTTAGAGAACGCTGCTAAGTTCCACTAGACGGCGAGAAAGTTTATGAACATTGCGAATAGGTGGCGCGTTGTTCAATCCAAGATCGCTGTACAAGAAGGAGCAACCCTTGAGCTCGCATAAGAAAAGATAGGATGCGCGGACGTAATCCCCATGCCCCTTCCAACAGATAAACTCTTGATCGTCAAATGATTGTATATCGAACCAAAGTACTTTCCCGACCGATAGGAACTGCTGAATGTTCACGACCTCATTTCTGGTTGCACAGGAAAGGGTGGTGTTGTCAGCTGATCGACCGCTTATCAACGATGATTTGCCTATTCCTAGGCGTGCTACAGAAAACTGCGCGAACCATAAATCACGAATGAACTGAACGACACTCCGATATCTTTTGTGCCGAGCCTGTCTAGTGGATTTGCCGCAGTAGTGGATTTGCCACTAGCGAATAGCGGGCCGTCGCGCATGCACAGGAACGAATGTTTAACGTTGCGATGATTTGCAAACATATTACACCGTCGCTACTTGCGCTGTAAGCATCATGTAGCTGCTGCTTCAACGGAACAAAAGCACTTCTGTCACAGGCATGATCAGACTCTAACAGTGCTCAGTTCCTTGAACTTGGATGTTGAAGGCTTCATTAGCGGGATCGAAACAAGGATATCAAAATCAATACACACGTACAATTTTCGCAACGTCTAAATTGCTAAAATTTGCCGAACAACAGCGTCTTTTGAACGGCACCAGTGAAGTGCAGGAGAAGTTAGCGTGGACTGTAGCCGTAACTGCTCATTTCATTGCTGGAACCATTTCACTTTGCTGGTCGAGCTCGAGCGTGTTGGCGGCATGCGGCGTTTTGTAACATCCACTGTAATTGCGATACACTCAATGCACAAAAATTTTGCTTTTATTTTGAGCTAGCTGAAGGATAATATACAATAAATACAATCTAAGTGACTTACGAGCGTGAAAGAACACTCACGCATGACGGGACGTGAAGTGCAACTCTCTACTCACGAGCTAGCAGCTGATCATTCATCGTCGCTGTCACTCTCAGCACGTTGACAACCATCAAGTCCAGTGAAAGATCCTCGACATGAAGACGGTTTCTTTGAACATCGCTGCTGAAAGTCACCTGAGAAATTCTCTCTGCTACACAACTTCGACAGCACCAACAACGCGTCATTCACCATGCGCAACACCCCCACGGTGTCCCTCACCACGTTTTTCTGGGGTGCGGAGATTATTTCGCTCCGATACCCAGCAAGAAGAGCGAGAATAAAACATTTATTTGTGACCGAGGAAGGAATGTCGTTGAGCGGGATCCTTAGTCCGGGATCCTATTGGCATGGACCACTGTCCTCGCCGGTCTCACGAGAACCTCTTGGGTTTTCGGATCCAAGCTGGACAGAGCTCCCTCACACCCTACAGTGTTGTGCTGTGCTCTGGGTTGTAGAGGTGTATTGTGTGGGCATTCGCATACCATGAGATACAGGGTGGCTGTTTTGTTCACGCAGAACCTGCACTTTGGTGCATATGTATCCGGAACTATCTTGGACAGTATGTATTGTTTGGGGTAAGACAAGGTCTGCAGGTTGACGCCACGTTACCTGAGATGCTTCACTGAGCTTTGGTCCCGGGGGCGAAGTTTCCATATTCAAATCTTTGATGTTCTAGAATATCTGTGTATGGCAGGAGCGGGTGATTAAGTATTGCCGAGGGTAGGTGCGATATGCTGGAGTGAAAGGTCCGGAAGAGTAATTCTCGGGCTGAGGCATGGGCAAGCTCATTGCTTCAAACTCCGCAGTGGCCGGGTATTCATGAGAGCTGTTGCCGTTCGCCCTCTGAGCGTGAGGACCCTGCAAGAAAAAAATCGCTTGCAGTGTGTACAATCGATCAATGAGCGTAAAAAAGTGGTGCAGCGTAGGCCAAGGTTTGGAAGCGCAAACCGCGAGCCTGCAATTTTTTCCGCGTACATGAATGTAATGGGATTGATGCAGTATGACGCACTGTGATTGCTATACGCCAAGCGAAAAAGGCGAGTTTTAAACTGAAATTTTGAGACGTTAACATTTAACTATCTGAAGTGGCTGCAGAAAATCTCGTGAAGCAGATATGTGTACTCCGCGGCTGTAATGGAAGGCGCGAGTTGGCACGTATTTTCACAAAAACTTTGTGTCTCGCAAGAATGAACAGAATAATCGTGTCACGGTTGGTCCGGTATAGTTACTGATGCACGAAGCATACTAAGTTATTCGTGTTCGTTTCTTGCTCAAGCGTTAACACTGCGGCTAGCACTGCCGAACAAGGAAGCATTGGGAGTCATCTGCCTACTGATCATTCATGAGAGGACGCTCCTGAATTCCACTAGGCGGCGCGTCAGCCTATGAACATTGCGAATACTCACAGGCAAGTGCCACGCTGCACTGCTTTGACGAAGCACGTTTGAGCGCACCCGGCACCCCTTCGGCACTAATAGAGGCAGGCGCTGTGGGTGCCTGGGTAACCTTCTCAGCTCGAAATGCATCATGTCTCAATTTCGCGCCAGTGCCGCCGGGCAGCGCCGACGGACGCTAGCTGCACGGGTAGAGCCTGGCGTCAGACCATTCGCAATGCTCATAGACTGTCACGCCACCTAGCGGAATCCAGGAGCGTCCTCTCAAGCATGATCAGTAGGCAGACGCTCCCTTGTTTGGCGGTGCTAACCTAGTGTAACGCATTAGCAACAAACGAACACAAACCTCTCTGTATATTGCGTGCATTAGTGAATATATCGGACCGTTCGTGACACGATAAATCTGAGTCATTTTTCCGAGAGGCGAAGCTTTCGTGAAAATATGTGGCAACTCCCGCTTTCATATGTAGCCTGCAGAATACTCATATCACCTTCGCGAGATTTCTGCAGCCCTTTGGATAGTTAATTGGTGTGGTCTAACCTTGCAGTTAAAACTTACCTTGTGTTACGTGCGTATAGCATTCGTCAGTGCTTTTGTAGTGCATGAATCCCATAACATGTATTGCAAGCGGAAAGTAACAAAGGCTATTGATTTGCGCTTCAAAACCTTAGCCTACGCAGTGCCACTTGTTTTTACGTTCGTTGATAGATGGTAGCACGCTGGAAGCGATTTCTTCCTTGGCTGGTATTGAAGCGAAATGTACTGCGTACTCCCGTTTGCCGTGTGGGGTTGTGCAATGGACGCGTTCTTGATGCATTTGATGTCGTTCGGCGGAGAAAATTCCTCAAATTACTTTCAGCAGTGATGTTCGAAGAAACCGTCTTAAAGTCGAGGATTTTTCACCGGACGTAGGTGGTTGTCAACGAGCTGAAAAAGACAGAGACGATGAACGACAAGCTGCTAGCTCACGATCAGCGAGTTGCACTTCCCGTCTTGTGCGTTTAAAGTTTTTTTTTACGCTTGTAGGTCACTTTGATTGTATTTATTCTATATTACCTTCAGTGAGCTCAAAATAAAAAAAACATAGCTTTTCTTGTGCATTGCATGTAGCCCAATCACAGTGAATATTACAAAACGCCACATGCCACCATGCCACCAATGCGCTCGAGCTCGACCAGCGAAGCGAAATGGTTAGAGCAATGTATTATGCAGTTACGACAACAGTTCACGCTTACTTCTCTTCCACTTCACCGGTGCCGTCCGTACAACGTGGTTGTTCGACTAATTTTCACAATTTAGACGAAAAGTACGCGTCTATTTTGTTTTAGTATCCTTGTTTCGATAGCGCTGATGAGCCTGCAGCATCCGAGTGCAGCGAATCTCACACGTTGGAGTCTGTTCATGGCTGTGACACAAGCGCTACTTAATGGAAAGTTATATGTTGTGTTTTGTTGAAGAAGCAATGCATGATGCTTACAGCGCAAGTATTGACGACCGCTTAAACGTTTGCAAACCATCGCTACGGTAAACATTTGGTCCTGCGCAGCCGCGACGGCGGGCTACTTGCTAGTGGCCTACTACTGCGGCAAATTTGTCAGGCAGGCTCGGAACAAATGATGTCGGAGTGCCGTTCAGTTCATACGTGAATTCTAGGTCATGCAGTTTTCTGTAGCGCACACAGAATTATGCAAAGCTGCATCGATACACGGACGATCAGCTGACACCACCACTTCGCACTGCGGCAAGAAACGAAGTAGCGAACATTCAGCACTTTCCATAGCTTGGAAAATACTTCGGTCCGATATACATTCATTTGACGATCAAGAGTTCATCCGCTCATTGTGGCATGGGGAGTATACGTTCGTGCGTCTTATATTTTCCTATGCGAGTTCACAGGTTGATCACTCCTTCGCAGCCATATTGGATTGCACGGGGCGCCACCTAAAGGCCATGGACATTGCGAATATGTAAATTATATTGGGCCCTTTATGATTCGCTCGCTGCCATTTCGCTAGCTTCATATATACTAAATTTCATATTAGTGAACGTGAATGGACGACGAAGGTATGTGACTTGTGCAAACATGATAATCATGAGATGCGTTTCATTTAGTAACATGACAAGATACCACGCTCATGATGCGCTCGCGGCCGTTTCATTATTTTCACATAAATAAAATTTATCATTAGGTTACGTGAATGGACGACGGATGTAATGACACGTTCGAACATTATATTCATGGCATACGTGTCATGTAAAAATGGACTACATGCTACCGTTATGGAACGCTCGCGCCGGTTTTGCTAGCTCAACATATACCAAATTTGGTATCAGGTGACCTGAACAGATGACGAAGGTAAATGACACGTCCAAACATAATAATCAGGACATGTAAGTCATGTACACCATAATTTACCTCTGCCTCGTAACGTTGTGCTTACTTTAAAGTAACATATCAATCTTCCTCATTCATGCCTCGCATATCATCAATTCCCCGTACGTGGGATCAGCCAATTTTTTTATTCAACTTAATTGTAAATTCACAGCTTGAATATAAAGCTTTGTAAATAGGAAGCACCGCGTATAAGGCAATAGCTTCCGCGCAATTGCTGCCAATGGTTTCTTTTGTCTTAGAAATAGAGGACAGGAGAGTTAAAAAGGGCTCCAAAATTGCGTACATAATACTTAGAGTACTGCAAATCCTCCAGTGGCGATAGTGGTGTGCCGAGTATTTACCGATGCACATTCGAAATACGAACGCTGTTTGAGGCAATATTCGCAAAAATATGCGCTAATGACAAAAATATTTCTATTTTTTTTTTCAACGGTTTCCCGCTGCTTTGAATATAATATATGTTATTGCAAGACTAGATAGATATAATATTGAAGTCAGGATGGTAGGTGACAGCAATTTGTACTTTGAAAAGTTTTTGAAAGATGTTTGTCATCTGCTTTGTAGTATGAGAGCTAATTGTCTTTTTTAACCATATTTTGACGGCTTGTAGCCCGCGGTTTTCTCAACTCTATCTGCTAAGGTAGCTAGATGAAGCGTGTTGTTTTTGCTGTATTGATGTTATCCGCCTGGGAGCTGGCTGGCTTTCGGTAACTCTTACAGCAAACTTTCATGTAATGTTCACTAAACGCAGTATCACGATGAAAGAAAATGGATTGGCTCAAGTAGTAGCTTTACGCAACTATTAGTCAAGTGACAGATTGGTTTTTCTAAGAAATGATTACGCACTTCGTTCTTCTCTACTAGCCATTCAACACTCCCTGACTCTGTCGCATTCGAAATAAGCTCAGGCCGAAAGGTAGTGGAAACGTTTTGTTAGCTTGGGTTCGGTGAAGAAGTCAGTGAAGTGTGACGAGGTGCAATGTGATTTTACCTATACTAAGAGGTATTCTGAAAGCACCCGCTAAGTGGAAACTCAATTTCAGTATTCATTGATCGAACAAAATTTGAGGTGACGAACGGATGCCAATTTTAGGCTTCAGTGATTGCTGGCTGCATTGCATTAGCGGGCGCTGAAATGGACCGACGGCTTAATGAAATGAAACGATATAATACCATAGCATTGGCTGAAGCTGGCGAGCAGTTGCCATAGCATAATGGTGGCGCTGCCTGGAAGTGAAACGCGAATAAAAGTGTTTCTTCAATCGATTGGAATGCATAGTTGGGCAACGTGAAAAATAAACACCTTACTTGCATTGGCAGGTTGTTAGAGTTCAGACGTTAACCGTTGTAAACCTCATTATAGAGGTTATCAGGTTATCGTCTGCAGCAGCGTGAGTCTTCTTATTTTGGGCCTTTTCAAGGAGCTTTGTTGGCGAAAGTCTGTCACAGAACTACTTCATATATATATTGTAGCATTGATATTTGGCACAGGCCGGAACGCCAGCTGAAGAAGAGAAGGAAGAGTGTTGTTGCTGCTCGCGCTCGCTCCGCTTGACAGCTGGTCGGTTCTACCGCTACGTTTTCCACAAAGTAAACGTCTCTTCTGCTCACCACTAAAGGTGTACTATCAAGTGGTGGAGAGTGCTGGGTACCTTTTTCCATCCTGGAACTCCGCAACCGAACTCTACCTTCGCCATCAACAATGTCCATCGACGCTGCACAGCAGACGGCTCCTACATCTCCACCTGTCCACTGTCCCGGCGTCCCGAGAGAGCGAGATCCAGACATCTTCAACGGCACCGATGAGCAGGGCATCGAGGACGATGCCTTCCACATGCTGGTGGCTAAAGACCCGCAAACAGTTTCGGAAGTCATCCAACACTGCCAAAGTTTCGATGAGTTGCGAAAACAGCGCATTTCAACGCGACGGCCTACTTTCGACATGACCAGCACGCCAGCATTGACCGTTGGTGCAATATCTCCAGAACAGACTGTATTGACCCCGCAAATCCAGCAATTTATCCGAGAGGAAGTGGCACGCCAGTTGTCCCTTGCCCCCTTGCTTCCCAGCAATACGCATGGGCTGACCTCGTCACTGCGCCAAACCATCGAAGAGCAAGTCTGCGAGGCACTTCCCCCCACGTACCAGCCACCACCTGTGTCCGCTCCCCTGACTTACGCTGACGTCGCGCGAAGGCAGGTACATGCGCCGTCAAACGTCGTCGACCCTGCCCACCAAGCGAACGCCTTCTACGCAACACACGTACCGGCAGGCTCGCATGTTCCCATTTACCGCCGTCCTTCAACGCTTCCCAACAACCCTTGGCGTACATCGGATAACAGACCTATCTGTTATTACTGTCGTCAGCCTGGCCATGTTGAGCGGTTCTGTCGCCGGCGCGTCCCTCACTCAGGCATTATTGATGGCACCTACGGCTACGCCCCCACAGAACCACCACAGACGCTGCCGTTCCATGCAGCTTCGGACACTTCTCCGCCGAGCCGCCGCGCCTTCAACCCACGCCGATCGCCTTCCCCGCGCCGACGTTCGCCTTCACCAATGCTTCGGCGTGCACCACCTGCCCAAACGGAAAACTGACCATCGCAGTTCCGGAGGCAAGAACTGCGCCACCGTCGAACTCCACAAGGCCTCGTTCTCTACCGAATAATGAAATAACTGTCTTGATTGAAGGTATCCCCGTTCAAGCATTAATAGATACCGGAGCTGCCGTGTCTGTATTGAGTGAAGCATTGTGTCGCAAGTTAAGAAAAGTTACGATTCCGCTTTCTGGTCTCTCCCTTCGTACGGCAACAGCGCATCACGTGAACCCTTCTATGACGTGCACGGCTCGGTTAATCATCCAGGGCGTTCTGTACGTGGTTGAATTTATCGTGTTTCCGCACTGCTCACACGACGTCATATTAGGCTGGGACTTCCTTTCCACACATCATGCCGTTGTTGATTGTGCCCGGGCCGAACTAGAATTGTCATCGCTCTCCGACGACGATTATAATAAGCCTTCTATTTCTCGTGTTGTCGTCGCCGCGGAGACTGATATTCCACCTATGTCTTCTGTTATTGTGCCGATCTCGTGCGACCATGCCGCTTTTTCGGACGTCATGTTCACGCCGTCAGAAGACTTCACTTCTCGAAAAAACGTTCTTCTGCCTTTTGCTCTTCTGACGGTCGAAGCCACTTGCGCAAACATTTATGCCACGAATCTCCTTTCTGTACCAGTCACCCTATTCCGTGGCGAATGCATCGGCCGCCTTGAGGACATCGATTGTGTTTGCACCAGTCAACTGCCCTATCAAGCAAAAAGCCTTGAGATCGCCAGTGTTACTTCCGCTCTCACATCCGCCACCTCTTCCCTCGACGTCTTCCTTCCATCGATTGATCCTGACCTTCCTGTTGACCAACGAACTCAACTCTTGACACTTCTCGACCACTTCCGCTCATCGTTCGACTTCAAACAAACCAGTCTGGGCCGAACATCTGCAATTGTCCATCGTATTGACACTGGCACCCACGCACCATTGCGTCAGCGTCCATACCGGGTCTCCCACGCCGAACGCCAAGTTATAGACGATCAAGTGTCTGATATGCTCAATCGTGGCGTTATACAGCCGTCTAACAGTCCGTGGGCCTCCCCGGTGGTACTGGTCAAAAAGAAGGACGGGGGCATCCGATTCTGTGTGGATTACAGGCGCCTTAACAAGATCACGCGCAAAGATGTTTATCCGCTCCCCAGAATTGACGACGCTCTCGACTGTTTGCAAGGTGCAGAATTCTTTTCTTCGCTGGATCTTCGATCGGGATACTGGCAGGTACCCATGGATGAAGCTGACCGCGCCAAGACTGCGTTTGTAACTCCGGACGGCTTGTACGAGTTTAACGTGATGCCGTTCGGCCTTTGTAACGCCCCAGCCACCTTCGAGCGTCTGATGGACAACATACTTCGAGGCCTTAAATGGCAGACGTGTCTTTGCTATTTGGACGACGTCGTCGTTTTTTCAAAAGACTTCGATACCCATCTTCTGCGCCTCGCAAGTGTCCTGCATTGCCTTACACATGCTGGGCTCCAACTAAATTTGAAAAAGTGCCATTTTGCCGCCCGGAAGCTCACCATCTTAGGGCATGTTGTCAGCAAGGACGGCGTTCTACCTGATCCTGGAAAACTCCGTGCTGTCGCCCAGTTTCCGAAGCCATCGACACTTAAGGAACTCCGGAGCTTTATCGGCTTATGTTCATACTTTCGCCGATTTGTCCGTAATTTTGCATCTGTCATGGCCCCTTTAACACGGCTACTTTCTGACACCGAGGGCATTTCGGCGTGGTCTTCCAATTGCGATAAGGCATTCGCGAAACTACGTCAATTGCTGACATCTCCACCGATTCTCCGTCACTTTGATCCTGATGCCCCTACAGAAATACACACCGACGCAAGTGGAGTCGGACTTGGCGCTATTCTTGCTCAACGCAAGTCTGGATACGACGAGTACGTCGTTTCTTATGCCAGTCGCACTCTTACTAGGGCTGAACAGAATTATTCAGTCACAGAAAAAGAATGTCTAGCCATCGTCTGGGCAATCACAAAATTTCGACCCTACGTCTATGGCCGTCCATTTGACGTCGTGACTGATCACCACGCCCTCTGCTGGTTATCGTCACTAAAAGACCCATCTGGCCGTCTCGCTCGTTGGGCGTTACGCCTCCAAGACTATGATATCCGTGTCGTCTACAGGTCAGGCCGCAAACATTCAGATGCCGACGCTCTCTCCCGCTCTCCACTTCCCCATGAACACGGAAGTACTTCTGTATCCAGCCTCGATGCTGTGGCACTTTCGTACGCGGACATGCCCTATGAACAGCGCCAAGACGCTTGGATAGCCTCTATGATAGAGTTACTGTCTCGGCCGTCCCAAGTTACGCCCAATCGTTCACTGCAGCGCACAGCTCGACACTTTACCATCCGCGATGGACTCCTGTACCGTCGCAACTACCTTTCTGACGGCCGCAAGTGGTTGCTTGTGATTCCTCGCCACCTACGTGCCGACATTTGCGACTCTTTTCACGCGGATCCTCAATGCGGCCACGCCGGTGTGATAAAAACGTATGCACGTCTCCGGCTGCGGTACTATTGGCGCGGAATGTACCGCTTTGTCCGACAGTACGTGCGTTCGTGCTCCAAATGTCAACGCCGAAAAAGCCCACCACACATAGCCAATGGACAACTGCAGCCGTTGCCTTGCCCCTCCCGCCCTTTCGACCGCATCGGAATTGACTTGTACGGTCCCCTTCCCTATACGCCTAACGGGAACCGCTGGGTGATTGTCGCCATTGATCACTTGACACGCTATGCTGAAACTGCTGCGCTGCCAGAGGCCACATCACGTGAAGTTGGCTTATTTATCCTTCACAATCTCATTCTACGCCATGGCGCGCCTCGTGAGCTACTCAGTGACCGCGGCCGTACGTTCCTCTCCGAAGCGGTACAAGCCCTTCTTCGCGAATGCAACGTTGTGCATCGGACAACCAGCGCATACCATCCGCAAACGAATGGAATGACCGAACGGTTTAACCGCTCACTGGGCGACATGCTATCCATGTACGTGTCCGCTGATCACACCAACTGGGACCGCATACTACCCTTTGTAACTTACGCTTACAACAGCGCCACTCAGTCTACGACAGGATTCTCTCCGTTCTTCCTCCTTTACGGGCGCGAACCTTCCTCATTCATGGACACCATTCTCTTGTATCATCCAGACGCTTCGGAATCCACAACTCTATCTGAAGTCGCCACCTATGCAGAAGAATGCAGGCAACTCGCGCGTTCCTTAACCGCCCAAGATCAAGCGTACCAGAAGAACCGTCACGACGAAAACCTGTCTTCGCAGTCATACTCGCCTGGCGCCTTGGTATGGCTTCGGGTTCCCTCATCTGTTCCTGGTCTTTCCACCAAGCTACTGCCGAAGTACGAAGGCCCCTACCGAGTCCTACGTCAGGCCTCACCGGTTAACTATATTGTTGAGCCGGTTCAACCATCAACAGACCGACGGCATCGAGGCCGCGAGACTGTTCACGTAGATCGATTGAAGCCGCACTACGACCCACCCGTCGTACCCGTTCCATAGGTCGCCAGGATGGCTCCTTTTCTGAGGGGGGAGTGATTTGTAGCATTGATATTTGGCACAGGCCGGAACGCCAGCTGAAGAAGAGAAGGAAGAGTGTTGTTGCTGCTCGCGCTCGCTCCGCTTGACAGCTGGTCGGTTCTACCGCTACGTTTTCCACAAAGTAAACGTCTCTTCTGCTCACCACTAAAGGTGTACTATAATATATAATATATTATATTATAGATATATTCCAACATTGTATTTTGGTATTGTAATATTCGTTATGGTCTTTAGTGTTACAAATCTTTGTTTCCCACATGCCTGCATAGGGTTCACTAGCCTTCGTACTGCCCATAGACAGTTTAGCCAGTGAACTTCTCCAGAACAGATTTTCTTTTGGGAATCTATGATTTGATTTGATCAGTTTCGAAAAAATTCCTGCGTTCATGTGTTCCCCTAGATCTGTGTGGAAGTTGCTGTTTGCTGAATGATGTATCCGTGTTCTGTCATTTAGGCACTGTCAAGTCAATGCCAATTTCTGAATAAAATTTTTAAAAGAATTTGTTATTATTTATAGTACACAGTTTAGACAAATGAACTATCCTGTGATTTTTTATTGTTTACAATTTTTTTACCCAAACCCCAACATGGTGTATCACACTCTTTTGAGCCTATTTGGCGTCACGTAGCACGTAAACTTATTACGAGTGGGTAGCTGACCAATAGTTCCTCGTATAGCACCTAAAGGCACCAAGTCTGCCAGTACGAGACCCTCGTTAATTAATTAAGGAAAGAAGTGTATACCTAAGGGCTTGTTTTTCTGTGTTTTACACAATAATAATGAAGTCTAACAGACAATATTGCCAAGGAAAGTACAAGTGAAGATATTAGACCGTATTTTAATGTAAATATGAAGAAAAGTAGGTGAAGAGATGACTTGCCGTGGGCAGGATCCGAACCTGCGACCTTCGAATCACGCGTTCGATGCTCTACCACTGAGCTACCACGACAGCTATTCCCCCAGCCACTTTATTGAAGTTATATGAGAATTAAACGTGGGAGTGTCAGTCAGCGCCACCAGTAGCCATGGTGGCGAGTGTATCACACTCTTTTGAGCCCATTTGGCGTCACGTAGCACGTAAACTTATTACGAGTGGGTAGCTGACCAATAGTTCCTCGTATACCACCTAAAGGCACCAAGTCTGCCAGTACGAGACCCTCGTTAATGAATTAAGGAAAGAAGTGTACTTAAGGGCTCGTTTTTCTGTGTTTTACACAATAATAATGCGATGTAACAGACAACAATGCCAAGGAAAGTATAGGGGAAGGTATTAGACCGAATTTTAATGTAAATATGAAGAAAAGTGGGTGAAAAGATAACTTGCCGTAGGCAGAATCCGAACCTGTGACATTCAAATATATATATATATATATATATATAATATATATATATAATATTATATATATATATATATATATATATGACGCTAAAAAATGGAGACACGTCGTGGTCCAGGTCCCATGCGTTTATTCTAATGGACGCGCACTTCCTCTTCATCGGCTTCTCCTAGAATCACCTTGTTAATGCGTCACACTTCCCCCTCCCCTCGAGAAAGTCTCAGTTCAGAAGGTTCAAAATAGCGCCGCAGTTTGCTAACATACACAATGTCAGAGTTTCTACGTAAGGGTAGCACGGAGCGGTTGATCTCATAGTTCACTGTCGAGACCTTGCGTAGAATCTTGCAGGGTCCTTCCATGACGGAACTCAGTTTGCCGTTGTTGGGATGCCATGATGTCTCGTAAAGGACAAGGTCACCGACTTGGAACTCAATCGGAAGAAATTTTTGATCATAAATAACTTTGTTCTTATTGTGGTAGGCGATAGAATTGGTAACTGCAGTTTTTTCGCGCTTCTTCGACAGTTTCTTCTCGTTGTTTCAGTACAGTAGGATAAGATGGAATTCCATACGTCAGGAAGGAAGGTGCGTAGTCGGTCACTTCGTGGGGTGTCCTGTTGTATTCGTCAATTACCTCCGGAAGCAGCTTAGTCCAAGACTTCTTTGATTCGTCATTGATTTTACATTTAAGTCTCGTTACGATAGTCTGGTTTGTCCGCTCGTTCATGCCATTGCATTGTGGATGATCATTTGAGGTAAATAGTTGGTGTATACGATTATGTTTAAAGAACTGCTTGAATTTTTCTGCGGTAAATCCTGTTCCACGATTTGAAAGGATCTTCCGTGGTTTTCCAGAAGAAAAAAATGTTTTAAGCATGAAATGTAGGCGTCGCTGTTCTCACTTTTATGAGCAAACGCCCATACGTAGCGAGTTGCATGATCAATAACCAAGTGTATAAACCTTTTTGACGAGCCATATCCAGAAAATCCTCCAATGGTGTCTATTGCAAAGAGGTCGAAGGGCTCTTCAGCTGGAGGCAGTGATTCAAGCGTCCCCAACTTTTTTGTTTTAGTCTTCTTGCATCTCTGGCATGTATTACAATGCCGAATGTAAGTGGAAACATCGGTTACCATATGTAGCCAGTAATATTGCGGAGACAGGAGTGGTAGCGTCTTCACTCCGAGATGCCGAAAATGTTGATGTGCTTTCTTCAGAATGGTTGGGCGTAGCTCATGGGGCACGTATATTTTCCGTATTCCTTTACTTTTAACGATGATGATGTTATTTTCCAATGAGTGCGTTCCTTTTGGACGCTCATTGTTGCATCGCTGAAGGTTGATGATGATGAGTAGTTGTTAGTGGCGCAAGGGCCAATTGATGGCCAAAGAGCGCCATTTCAATTGACTACAGATATGAACAGTGATATGGTGCGTGGCTGTAAAGGGGCCTTAAAATTCCTCGCTCTAACGCGGGTTAAAACATGAAAGTAATAAAATCAAGACAGTGGCGTGACATATGTGTGGTGATAGCTGATGGCAAAATGTCATGATAATAAAACCATGAGGAAGATGTAGTCACCGCAGCCACGACCACTCTATAGAGGTCGTGCTACAGATGACCTCGAAATATCGGGTGAAAGCTTTGCACATCTTTTAAAAACGTAAAAAGTGTTTGCAGTTTAAAAAGCGGATCCCTACCGATTAGCATCCCAGGGTGTAGAGGGAGCTGCTGTCGGTAGGGCAGTAAAAAGTGCTTTTTTCTTAGAGCATCTAGCTCATTGCACTGGACAAGAATGTGGAGAACCGTAAGGGGCTCTCCACATCTCTCACAATATGATGGATCTCCGGTAGACAGAAGAAATGAATGTGTAGAATGTGTGTGTCCTGTTCTAAGCCTTGTTAGTATTATCTCTGTGGGTCGTGATTTTGATAGTGGCGGCCAATAACGTAGTTGCGGCTTAATAGCATGGAGTTTATTATCTGTGTGTTTATCCCACTTGCTCTGCCAATACCCCCTGAGCTTTCGTTTTATAAAAGGTTTTAAGTCAAGTGCAGGAACTGGTATTGATGCACTGGCAGTAGTGACATTGGCGCAAGCAGCCGGATTGTCGGCCAAAACGTTCCCTTGTATTTCACGGTGCCCTGGAACCCAGCAGACAACGACATGCTGTTTTGATGTGTAGAGTGTGCACAGAAGTGAGTAAAGTGACACCAGCACGGGGTTCTTGTGTTTTTTAGGAGTTTTCAGGCTTTGACCACGCTTAGGGAATCTGTGTATATTACCGCCTTTTGTAATTTTATCTGTTTAATGTGTTTTACGACCGCCAGTATTGCGTAAGCTTCTCCTGTGAAGATGCTTGCATTAGGATGAAGAATGCCGGCCTCGGAAAAGGATTGGCCTACCGCTGCATATGACACAGAAGTGTTTGACTTTGACGCATGAGTAAAGAACTCAGGGCATGTGTATTTATGTTGTAGTTCTAAAAAGTATGTATGTATGTGTGAAAGTGGTGCGTGATTTGTGACATCAACAAAAGAAACATCACAGTCTATAAGCTGCCACTGCCACGGTGGCAGATATGTTGCAGGAGCCATCAAACTGGGTTCAAGAAGAGGCACACCTGTTCTTCAGCCAGGCTTCTTACACGCAGCGCGTAGGGCTGCCTAAACGAAGGACGGTTCTCGAACAAGCCAGAAAAAGACAAATCTTTAATTGTGAAACGGGAAGGATGTTTCTTGTCTGCCTTCACCTTCAAAAAGTACAAAAGGACAAGGAACATCTTTGTATGTGGAGCGACAATTCATTCGAATCCACATACAGGCTCTCCACAGGGCTGGTGCGGAAAGCACCTGTAGAGAGGCGAATGCCTAGATGGTGGACAGGTTCGAGAATTTTCAAGGCTGATGGTGTTGCCGACTGATAGATTATAGCACCGTAATCTAGGCGTGTGCGTACGAGGCTTTTATATAAGTTAATTAAACATTTCCTGTCGCTACCCCATGTAGTGTGTGACAACACTTTCAAAATGTTCATGGTCTTTAAGCACCGGTCCCTTAAATACTTCATGTGTGGGATGAAGATTAGCTTAGTGTCTAATATGAGACCAAGAAACTTGTGCTCGGTCTTCACTGACAGAGGTTGACCATGCAGGTCAATGTCGGGATCAGGATGGAGGCCCTTCTTTCGGCTGAACAAGACACAAGTGCTCTTTTGCGCATTGAGTATAAAACCATTCTCGTTTGCCCATTGAGATACCTTGTTCAACCCTAGTTGAACTTGACGTTGGCACATTGAGATGTTGCACGATTTGTAACCAATCTGCACATAATCGACATATAGCAGTAAAAAATACTTCGTGGGAGAAACAGGTGCAAGGAATTCATTTTAACTATGAAAAGTGTGCAGCTCAATACACCTCCTTGTGGCACTCCTGTTTCTTGGACAAATACTTGAGATAAGACAGTGCTAACTGGGACACGGAATGTACGGTTGGACAGGTAGCTTTCGATAACTGTCAGCATTCTACCCCGCACACCTAAATGTGACAGGTCTCGCAATATGCTGAAGCGCTATGCAGTGTCATATGCCTCTTCCATATCGAGGAACAGAGAAAGAAAAAATTGCCGATGAACAAAAGCGTCGCGAATTTGTGCTTCGATACGGACAAGGTGGTCATTGGTGAACCAAGCTTCTCGAAACCCACACTGGTATGGGTCAAGTAGGCCACTAATTTGAAGGAAGTGCATCAGGCGCCTGTTAATAATTTTTTCAAAGACTTTGCAAATACAGCTGGTTAATGCTATTGGCCTGTAGCTGGAAACTGAGGCCGGGTCCTTGCCTTGTTTTAGGATTGGGATAATGATAGCTTCCTTGCAGGCTGAGCGTAGCTCGCCAGAAGACCATATCGCATTATACAGAGAGAGGAGAGCTTTCTGGGTTTCAGTGGCAGGTGTTTTAACATTTCATATGCCACATGGTCCGGGCCTGGCGCAGATTGATTGCAGCAGGCAAGTGAGGCCTGCAGTTCAGCCAAACAGAAACGTTCGTTGTATGCCTCATGTGTTCTGGGCTTGCGCTCTAATCTCTGTTTTTCTGTTGCGGTTTTGTATCGTCGGAACACTTCACTATAGTGTGTTGAGCTGGAGACCTGTTCAAAGTGCGCTCCGAGAGTGTTTGCCTGGTCTTCAAAATTCTCCCCTTGTGTGTTCACTAGAGGAAGCGAATGTGCTCTTCGTCCTGCCACCTTACCAACCATGCTCCAGACTCTCGACTCATCTGTGTATGAGTTAATGCCCGATACAAATTTGTGCCAACTTTCTCTTCTCGCCTGTCGGTGCGTCCTGCTTGCTTGCGACTTGACGTTCTTAAAAATTACAAGATTCTCGGCTGTGGGCGAGTCTCTAAGCAACCTCCATGCCTTATTTTGTTTTTTTCGAGCATCACGGCACTCATTATTCCACCATGGTACTCGTCGTTTGCTTGACGGTACACATGATTGGGGAATACATTTTGTTGCTGCATCAACCAGGAAAGCTGTAAAGTAGCATACAGCATCTTCTATGCTCAATGCCGCCATGTCAGTCCAAGATAATAAAGTCATTTTTTGAAACTTTTCTTAATCAGCTTTGTCGGTGAGCTATTTGGGAACTTGTGCAGGACATGTATTTGTTATTGATGTGCTGATAAGGATAGGAAAATGGTCACTACCATATGGATCATTATTGACTTCCCATTTAAGTAGAGGCAGGAGTGATGGGGATATTATGGTGAGGTCTATTGCTGAGTAGGTTTTGTTAGTGATGTTGTAATATGTTGGCTCTTTCCGATTCAGCAGGCACGCACCGGAAGAAAAAAGGAGCAGTTCAATCAGGCGACCTCGAGCATCGCAGCGAGAGTCACCCCATAGGTTGCTATGTGCATTGAAATCTCCAAGGAGGATAAGGTTCTGGAAGTTCCTCTATGAGGGACTCGAATTCATGTTTTCAAGACGGTGTTGTGGAGGTATGTAGAGAGAGCAGATGGTGACGAGCTTATTCAAAGGAACTGCTCGAACAGCCACCGCATCAAGGGATGTTTGTAGTGGTAGGTGTGTGCATGCAATCCCTCGATTGACTATAATGGCAACACCACCGGATGGCACATTGGCATCATTCCGGTCTTTTCGAAAGATAACGTAATGACGTAAAAGGTTGGTGTGTTTAGGTTTCAGGTGTGTCTTTTGTACGCACAGCACCTTAGGTGTATGTTTGTGTAAAAGTTCATGAATTTCGTCGAGGTTTCTCAACAGTCCTCTGACGTTCCACTGTAGAAGTTGTGTCATTTTAATGTAGTGTGGTGCAGTGTGTACAGAGGTGTTGCGTTAGTTTACAGGGCCTTTTGAGGGCCCTGTGATTCGAGGTTTTTCTTTTTGGCGCGCTCCAAGGAGTTGCGCCTAGCCTTCGGCGTCGGAGGCGCCGAAGGAGTGGGACTTGTATCCATCACCTCTTGTGAGGTGGTGGATGGTGCCTGCTGGGCAGGCACATTCACTGAACTTTTGGACCTAACTGCGCCTGCAGTGGTCCCAGGTTCGGCAGACACCGGGGTCTGCCGGCCCTGTTTGTCAGGTGGCGGAGCAGTACAGGCTGCTCCAGCTGGGGGCGCTGGCGGCACGACCGCGGCCACACACTGTGTGACATTCGCGGGTGCCGAGGCATGTGGCGCGGCGCCCTGGCGCGTCACATCTGCAAAGGAGGGATAAGATGGGCTCTGTATTGCGAAACGTTGGCGTGCTTCTTGGAATGTGAGATTGAATTTAACCTTAAGCTCTACTATTTGTTTCTCTTTTTTCCATGCGGGGCATGATCGTGAGTAGGCAGCGTGATCTCCTTCACAGTTCGAACAATGAGTTGTTTCTGAGGTGCAGTTGTCCGATATGTGTTGAATGGATGCGCACTTTGCGCAAGTGGCACGCCCTCTGCTACTCTGCGATCCATGACCGAAACGTTGGCACTTGAAACATCGACGAGGGTTGGGAATGTATGGTCTTACACGGAGCTTACAATAGCCGGTTTTGATTGATTCTGGTAGGTCACTTGTTCCGAAGGTAATTATTACGTGTTTGTAGGGGTCAGTTTGTTGTGGCGCCTTATTGTTATTCGTTGGACTTTGACCACGTTTTGGTCCTGCCAACCTTCGAGCAGCTCACTTTCAGAAAGCTCAGTAAGATCATCACCAGACATTACGCCACGGACAGTGTTCATGGACCTGTGTGGGCCCACCGAAACAGGGGTTTCTCCAAAGGCTACAAGCTTAGACAGCTTTTCATACTGATCTTTGTCACGAACCTCCAAAAGAAGATCGCCACTTCCCATCTTTGTCACTTTATAACGTGGGCCTATTGCTTCTGTGAGAGTTTTGGAAACGAGAAAAGGTGAAATGGCTCGGACTGCCTTGTTTTCGTTTTGACTGTGGATTGCATGGTACTTTGGGAATGTCGGCTTTGGTGCGTTAGGCAGGAAAGTATCTTCGGTGCGCCACCTTTTTAGGGAGCGATCAGAAAGGAGGGAAAAAGCTTTTGCCATAAAAATACTATAAAGTTCGGCGGCGATGGTGGCTACCCACCACCGAGCCCAACAAGGGGACGCTACAAGGTTGACTAGTGAACACTTGGAGAGGCCAGCCATGCATCACCGCTATAACCGAATAAACTACCCAAGGTGGGTAACTACACAGAGTTAACCCTCACCGCCAGGAATTCGGAAGTAAACGGAAAAGAGAAGATGACAGGACAGATAAAAAGTGAGAGATAAAGACGAAGATGTAGGAAGAGAGTAATAGGAAAAGGCGACTGCCGATTTCCCCTGGGGGGTCAGCCCAGGGGTGCCGTCTACGTGAAGCCGGGGCCAAAGGGGTGTGTTGCCTCGGCCGGGGGGCCTTAAAGGTCCAATCACCCAGCATTGGCTCAACCCCCAGGATCCCCTTTTCCCCGGACACGGCAAAGCCACGCATGGCTAGGCGTGGGAGGGAGCCGAAACTCCCCCGTTAGCTCGGGTCCATGGTGTCGCTACACGCCAAATGCATCGTTGAAGGTCGTCGTGTGATAGAAGATTAACTATTGGGGCTCTGGAGAGCGCATCTGCTTCGACATTACTTGCGCCCTTTCGATGTTTGATGTAACACCATACATTGACAGTTTCAAAGACCACCGAAAAAGACGACCTTGAAGGTTTTTAACATTCTTCAGCCACTGGAGTGCAGAGTGATCTGTTACAACAGTGAATGACTTTCCATGAAGGTAGCAATGCCATTTATCAATGGCATCTACATTGGCAAGACATTCTGTTTTTGTAATAGCATAGTTCACCTCGTGCTTAAGTAGTTTGCGGGAATAGTAAGCAACAGGATGTTCTTTGCCTTTGTCATAAGGTTGCTTCAGCACTGCACCGATGCCTTCGCCAGATGCATCACAGTACACAGTACATGGTCTCGAAGGGTCGTATATGCGAAGCACCGGTTCTTCAGTTATCCGCTCCTTCAGTTCACGAAAGGCTTGCTCGCATGCTTCTGTCCACACCCACTTGCTGCCTTTGTGGAAGAGTTTTGTGAGTGGAAGAGCGATATCGCTGAAGTGGGGATGTACTGACGGTAAGTGTTTACAGTGCCCAGAAAAGGCTGGAGATCTTTTTCTCGTTTTAGTGTCGGAAATTTGAGTATAGCAGCCACATTAATTTGCTTAGGTGTCACTGTTCCTTGTGAAATTTTGTGTCCCAGGTATTCAATGCTGCAGCGTGCAAATTGGCACTTTTTTTGTTTGAGTTTTACGTTCTTGATTTTGAGAGCTTTCAATAGCGCCTCAAGGTGTTGTATATGATCATTAAATAACTCGGAGTATACGACCACATCGTCAAAGTGATTATTAACATTGGTGAGCTGATGTTTCGCTATTATTGATTTCATGGCTCTAGCAAATGTAGCTGGAGCGTTCTTCAACCCAAACGGCATTACCGACCACTCAAAATGACCATCAGGCGTGACAAATGCTGTTTTGTGAACAACGTCAGGATGCATTTGCACATGCCAGTATCCCGACGTTACGTCCAACGTAGTGAAAAACTCTGCCTTTCCCAAGTGGTCAACAATATCATCTATATGTGGAATTGGTTGAAAGTCGGGTACCGTTAAGGCATTGAGTTTCCGGTAGTCAATACATAGACGAGTGCGTCCTTCACCTTTCTTTTCTGCTAAAATGACAGGTGCGGCGCAGGGCGATAATGGAGGCCTCACAGCACCTTGCTTGAGGAGGGCGTTAACTTGTTTGTTGATCTCCACTTTGTCTGCCTGTGAACGTCGGTATGGTGCTAGACGAATAGGGACAGCATTGGTAAGTGCGATCCTCTGTTTCTCAGTAGTGATGCACCCATTATCTGTCTGAGATTTTGAAAATATCTCGTCATACTTGCTTAAAAGAAAGTCGAGTGCCACAGACTCGTGCTCTGATAAGTTTTCTGATGTCAGGGTTCGCATCAGCGGGGCTTGAATGGTTTTTTTTTCATTGTGATGCGGAAGGTTCGTGTTCTCATGTGCTTGTGTCACTGACTTGCTTTCCAGATTTACAGAAAGATTGAAGTATGAAGCGCTGTCTAGGTCAAGAATTAATTGCGTTCTCATGCCTCGCGGCACATGTGCATAACATTATTTATGAAGTTCCCAATTTGTAACTGAATGTTTACGCGCCCCAAAGTTCGAATTCTTGATGCAACTTGCTGGATCATGACGCTGGAGTCTCTCATCAACTGAAGTTTTAGCTGTTTGTACACATCCTCGCTGATACAAGTAATTGTTGCTCCTGTATCGAGAATTGCATTTACTGGCTTTCCGTTGATGAGAGCACTGAAGTGTATTAATGAAACTCTGGGTCGCCCTCCTCGTTTCCCCGTTCAGTATCAATAGCGGACACATTGCCATGGCGCGGAAATTCGTTGTGCCAGTGAAACTGTCGTGGGAAACCAGCAGCTGAGCAGTATACACATTTGTTTTGCGGGGCACGCGGTTGAGGAGTTATTGTTGGTTGCTGCGGTCTGCTGAAGAGACGTGGAGCTCTTGATGCGATACTAGCGTTACGAGTAAAGGAAACTCCTCTCACCTGTTTTAAAGATGTCTCGACCCGTTGAGCAGCGGTGAGCCATTCTAATGACGAGTTGAAAGACAGTCAGGCGAGCGCCAGTTGCACATCAGGAGGAACGCCATCAGTCAGTCCAGAAATGATGTGGCACTCTTTCAGGTCAGCCAAAGAACCCAGTCGCTTTTTCTCGTCGTAGTAGTCCTTGATGGCCTGCCCTCTTTCCAGTCGGTAGTGAATGAAGAGACGGAAGACATCTCCGTCAGTCATAGCAAAGCGGGCTTGCATGCCACGCTTGATATCGTCCCAAGTTGTCTCGCCGTTGCCGAAAATCTCTGTCAGATACCACTTGAACGCCTCCCCTTCAATGTGTTCGCTGAAGTGACTGACCCGATTGCGGTGAGTCCATGACGCCTCCACTGCCTTCATGTCGAAAAGAAGAAGCCACTTGTTAATAGGGACGTCTTCTGGTGTTCCCTTGAACTTCTGTATGTTGAGCGGAGATTTTGGCTTAGCGATGGCACGTTGATGAGGTTGATCCCATCGACTTGTGTGACCCTACAAAATGGAGACACGTTGTGGTCCAGGTGCCATGCGTTTATTCTAATGCACGCGCATTTCCTCTTCGTCGGCTTCTCCTAGAATCACCTTGTTAATGCGTCATACACACACACACACACACACACACACACACACACCACACACACACACACACATATATATATATATATATATATATATATATATATATTATATATATATATATATATATATATATATATTATATATATATATGGAGAGGAAACAATACTTTTACTACTGACGACCAAGCTCACCCCTATGGTATCAGTTTGTCATCACTTGTTTGTGCAGGAAGATTTCCAGAAAAACTCGTGAGAGATTCTGGATTGTTTTATCAGACCCATAACACGGTAACGAACAGTACATCACATTACCTTCGTGAATTAGGCAATCGTAAACCAACACATATCCTTAAATATTTTTGTTCGTTTACCAAAAATACCGCTGACATTAGAAGTGAGGCGTTAATACGAAAGCAATCTTCCCCAACATGTAAGGCCTTCCCTTTTTGTGGCGGGAAACTAATATAGAAGAATACCATGAAACTTTTACTTGTCAAAGTAGCACAAAACTTTTGAGCAATTATTAGATCCTCCTCGCCTACATCAGAGCCCAGAAGTTGACACACATTTAAAGAATCAGCGTGAAAAAGTGAGACAGAGTGAAAACTTCAGAACTTGTTTGGTCGATTTCAAACAAAAAATCTAGATGTTAGTTTCAATAGACGCGACAACGCTATTTAAGTGAGCTTGTCAATATATTTGATGTCGATTCTTCGCAGTTAGACATGTCCAAAAGAGATTTAAATTGCGATATCATTTTCACAGGACCGCTTGTTCTCTTATTATTGTCTCTTTCCCCGTGGACAGACCGTTAATAATCTTTTGAAAAATAACCAACGAAACATGCAGTATATATGGCCTAACTTTGCAATATACCTCGCAGGTGTGGCATCCCCAAGGCTTTCGCGTTG